>QGMK01000578.1:0-21321 GCA_007825345.1 Lachnellula suecica
GGATATTTACAGTAATCTAAGTGGGGATGGGATGGGCGGGCCATAGCATGAGATGGTGGAGGTACTCGGAGGTACACTTGATGATTACAAAGACCCAATACAAGGGGGATACGGCAGGTCAGATGCAAGACCTGGGGACCTACCTGATACCCCGAGGGCTACCTGACAGAGCACATGAAGTGCAGTCGTGGACCAAATATGGTGGAAGACTCCATGGAGTCAGCGTTTCCATGCGTGGCAGAGACCTTATTCAGAGTAGAGGATAACAAGCAGCAACCCGAACAATTGAAAGTCATACCACGTCCACGATCCAGGAAATTTCAAATCCGAGAGTGATTTATGATTATCATTAATATATGGAAAGCGGCAAAAGCGCCGTGCAACAGCACACACAAAGGGTATTAATCTGGGTCCAGCTAATTACCATTACTCCTCCCAGCCTGTGAAAAGCAAACCAGCCCAAAATACGCACTTTTCGACTCCTTTTGTAAGATTTTCCCATTACGCCTCAGGTTGATCATCGGCAGGCTCATTAGGACGCGCTGGGCGATGTGGACCTCGATGGAATTGCGGAAAATCCGCTGGATTTCGCTGTCCGATGCGGTGAAAACTCAGAACCTTGTGTTGCGGCTCTGGTCTACGTGGGTTTGCCGGCCTCTGTACTGCTGCTTGCTCGTCTAATGGTCGTTTATATCGCTCTCGCTCGGGGTTCTAAAAAGAAACGACTTGTCAGCCTGAGAACACATACTCTGTCTGCCCTTTTTAACGTACCGCACTAGTTTTTGCAACACGAGCTCTGTGTGCATCATTAGCGGCTACCAACCGGGCATTGAGACGATGGAAATTAAGTCGGTTATTCGCTGGTGGAATATTGATATTGTTCTGGACAGTAGGGAGTCGAGAAGCTCGGGGTGGTGGAGCCTCGTTTTTCTGGGCATCAGCTACGTTGTTTTGACTTCCTAATCTGAATGAATAATTAGTACTTCATCCCTTACATGCTGAAATGGTGGCTTTGACTGAGCGTCCAGAGAGGTAGAAACTACAAGAAACATGTCTTACCGATGTCGTTCTCGTTGTGCAATAGTCCTATCAAGCCCCTGGATTAATTCACTTTGCTTCTTCTGGATTCGCTCTTTCCGTAGCGCCCGCGATTCCTTGTGGCGATCGTCGAGCTTCATAAGATTTTGTAGGTCTATCTGGGCAGCACCTTTTCCCGGCTCAGCTACTTTTGGGGCTTTGTTTTGCAAAGGAGCACCTACTCTGCCGAAGCCCGGTGCCGGAGCACCTGGCATAATGTCGGGCATGGGAAGGTCATAAAACCCAGGTCCCGGTCTAGGTCTCGCGGGTAACCTAGCGGGAGCGGCAGGTTGAGCGTTATTGACAGCGTGACCTTGAGCAAGAACGGGTGGCTGAGCCATGGCAAGGCCGAAGGGTGCAAAAGGTTCGAGATGTTGTCCAAGACCTTCAAATGGATCATAAGCATTACCATCAAATCCATCAAACCCATCAAAGGGCCGGAATCGTTGTTGAGGTATCTGAGGCATCTGAAGCAACTGAGCGGGCTGAGCATGCTGAGCTGGGGCTGGGACATTCATATTTCCAACTTCGAAGAGGTCTTGTAAGAACAAATCATCACCGGGATACTGAGGATCATCCAGCATTTCTAGAGGCGCTATAAAGGTGTCAGCTCCCTGACCCGTAGAGGTATATTGTTGGGTTGGCCAAAAACAAAGAAACGAGACTCAGAATAGAGTTACGGAAGTACATATGGATTGGAGCTTCAAAAATATTGAAAAAAAGTCAAGGTTGTTCTCAGACATTCCGAACTCATATCAGCTCAGGAAACCCGGCAATGACTTACCTCGCAAATCTCGCAAGGGCGGATGCCAAGGGTTTGCTACCGCAGGGAGCTGTCGGGCCTGGCGAGCCTGCGCTAGCTGGGCTTCAATTTGTTCAATTTGTTGCCGTTGTGGCTCTATGCCTTGAAAGTATGGAAGGTTCACTCTAGCGGGCATTCGATGGGCTAAAATACGTTAGCATGGAAAAGACAGCCTTAATCCATTCAAAGCTGACTTGGCACCTCGAGCAACCCCTCAGGAGTGAGGATATGATATGGGCAAAATGGTGGTTGATAAATATTGACAGATAATTCTTAAGACTGAGATGCTTTCTACTGACCGGCAGCGCGCAACATGGCCTGATTCTGAGCCTGAAGATGAGCCATATGAAGGTGTCTAGGATCCTTGGTTTTCCGGCGTTCCTCATCTTTCAAAACATTTTCCGACAACTTAATCTTCAGGTCTGCTTCGGTATATTCAGGATGCTCAGCTCGAACTTTATCAAGTGCCTCTTTCTCGGCCTTTGATACCTCGGCATCATGTCGCTCACTGACACTCTCGAATAATGGGCAGTTTCCCTTCTTACCGCCTCGCCCTGCATCATCGAAGTGGTCATACCCGCAGGATTTGGAGCAAATGTAGCATTGGACGTTGAGGCATCCATTACGAGTGCAGGTCATTTTGTTGCAGCCTTCCTCTTTGACGAATGGGGTTCCGCACTTGTTACATTTTCTGATCAATGCAGCAGACATTGCTTCCTCAATCTGGCGACGGATTGAGAGACCGTTCTCTTTGGCTGACTCCTCACAGCTCTTGGGTATATGGGAGTCGAGCTCACACAACCGACAACTAACTCTTTCGCAGTCGGGCATAATGCACCGGAATTCTTTATTGACTTCGACGGGTGGATATTCCGCGGCATAGGAACAAAAAGGGCAACTCGCAAGGTTTTCAATACCTGCTATACGCAACACCGCCTCTTGCTCGTTTCTGTCGAGAGCAATTACTGTCTTCTTGTCCAGAAATTTGGATCTTTCTAGTTAGTAAATATTACTTGGCCGAAATGCAAACAAAATCTCACCTTTCATCGGCAGAAAACCCTCCTTCGCAACCATCCATCGACATGCAACGTAAGATGTATTTGGAATTACCAATCTCCGTCTCGGCCATTTTGGTTGCACAGCCTTTGCAGAAAAAATGTAGCTCATCCGTATCGCAGTGGATCATTCTATTGCGAGGGTAGTCACAGTAACAACATCCGCATTCTTGCATTGTACCCTCTGCTATGGCTGTCTGTTCGTTTTCCTTTTCTTCACGTTCAGCCTCGAGTTCTTTCTCTTGTTTCCGTTCCTCCTTCTTTCGCATCCTCCTGGCCGCCTGTAGCTCTTGAAGAATTTCCACATGCGGTTGGGATGAGCCGATGGCGTCAATAAACTTTTGAACTTCCGGCTCCCGAAAATGGGATGGCATCTTTCTGGCTGTCTTGATTTTGTTGTAAGGAGGACGATCCTGGTTGAAAGTTCTTTGCGCTTCTTCAAGAATACGATAAGCTTGATATAACCGGTGATGAGATTGGTTGATAGTGGCATCGATGAAAACCATGGGCGTCTCTGGAAATTCGACTTGTAGAATGGATCGTCTGCAGAAAGTTAGGGACGATTCCAGCTTGGTGATGAACAATAGCAAGGCTTTGAATGCCAGCCTGAAGAAAGGCATAATTTGTCAGGTGACGGAGAGCATGATTGTCAAGGAATGCCCCGAACGGCTTAGATAGGAAGACTTACATATAGTTGCGAAGAGCCATATTGATAGGCCCCGCGCGATCAGCCGCGCCATATTTGAGTGCAGCAGCCTCATCCTCACTAACAGCCCTCTTCCTCTTCAAGGTCTTCTGCTTGTCATTTGCCTTTGGGTACGGGCTTCCTTTCTCCATCTTGTCCAGCATAAAGGCCATGATTCTATCGGAGGAATGTGAGACTGTGTTGAAAAGCTCCGATACATGGTCCGGACAGACATCCGGGAAGATGACCATAATTTGAGCGACGCACTCGTCCAAAGTCTCACCCTGAGGTACTGCTGCTTGTGCGGCTTGTCTTTCAAGGTCGATGACAGGTTCGGCTTGGAGAGCTGGGGTATCAGGGCGTGGAGCTGCGGGATGCACAGGATCTTGTGCAAATGCCTGAGCGATAACTGCATCGTCGAAGTCTTCGTCGAGGGCATAATCTCCCCAAAGATCAGCAGCACCAAAAGGATTTGCTTGCTGAACAGGGATTGCGGCCGGGCTTGGGCCGGAGGTGCGAAAGCGAGAGGCTGCGGTCGAGGTGCTGCTGGTGCAGCGAATCCGTTCATATTATTCGGACGTACTTGGTTTGCTTGTGGTTTTCGTGCTGGTTGGACCATATGGCGCACAGGAAGAATTCCGTCATCCGAGGAATCTCCATCATATAGATTGTCGGGGGATGAGAGGGACTGCGAAGAGTCCTGGTCGTCGTCGGACGTGAGATCAATGACATTCATTGCGTTGGGGGGGCCAGCCCTGGCGATGCCGGCTTTTGGGGTAGAATGAGCGTGTCCCTTGGGCTTTCCCTTAGATTCCGAGGGAGATTTATCATGAAAAGGAAGAAATTTGCGGAGTTTGGAGGCGGCCCTTGCTGGAAGAGGTAGTCGAGATGACGGCGGTTGCTTCTTAGAAGGTAAGGGCGTTGCTCGCGCATCTAAAGGTGCTTTAAGGACAGGACGTTTCAGGCTGTTCATAGTGAATATCAGTTAAGAGCCTGCCTGTCTTAAATGCAGAAAGAGCGAGATTATGGAAGGTGTCCGGCAACAGGAGAAGAGGGAGAGGCTGCCACTGCCTGCCAGAAGAGGAACCAACAAATTCACGATGTGCTGTTGGAATCCGTGCTGGGATGAGGAGGAACTGGGAGAAGGGGTTAGATGGGATTGTTTCTTACCTTCATTATCGAACATGCGTGAGTGACTGATGTCATCCCCAAAAGATGAGGACCAGCCTTGGTGACTGCTGGTTGTTGAACGAGCTACCTAGTTACGGACCGGTCGTGTCTGAACTCATATTCGGGTTCACGTGAGAGAGCTTATCGCGACGCGGTCCATGCGGAAGGAATTGACATGGCGGGGTTGCGAGTGCCATCATTGGATCATTATTTACGAGTAAATTATGTATGCATAAAATCTTTAAATAAAAGACTACAGTACTGATTGTATGGACGATCAATTTTTATATCTTGGATATCAGCCAATCAAACACATTTCGGCATTATCCCCAAGCGTGCACTTCGGACGAAACAATCTTCCTCCCTGCGGCTCTGAGTAGTCGGTTTTCATCCGTTCAAATTCGCTTCCGGTGGCTCGGTCAAAGGATATCATCGGCTTTGACCCACTTACATTCTCTCTCCTTCCTCCCCCTCCAGTCCCCACCTACCAAAAGCAGAACCGCAACTCCATTTGGCCCACTCCCCACCGCTATTTACTCAATCGAAACCTCTTTCCTACCACTATGCCATCCTGGCCGCGGGGCAGGCACGTCACAAGGTACAGCCGGTGAGAGTTTAGAAAGTAATATATCTCTTTCTTTCTGCTTACTACTTCTTTATCTCTCTGGAATGCACTTTTCGTCTGCTTTCACTTTCTAGAATTCAATATCCTTCAACTTTCTTTGGAGTATATTCTGCTATAGATCCGCCAAGAGGAAAATAGAAGCGTCGCTGCCCCTTTAGAACCAATACCCACAGCGAATATCCCACCATGGCCAACTCCACCGATCTCCCCTCCGCATCTTCCCCCACTCTCGTTCTCGCCCATCCTACCGCTGCTGAGAGAAGAGCTACATGGACCTTGAACTCCAAGAGCTGGGGCGCTGCTCTCTCCCTTGAGGACTACATAGAGCGCGAGACCCACCTGGCAGAAATCCCACCCACGATAGATGGCGGGGTAACTCGTGCGTACAAACCCTTGCTGTTCCTGCATTTAAGGAGAGGCTAACCCTGGGCTCCAGACTGGATCTTAACAGAATCCTCCCTCCCACCAGACGCCCGTCCCATCTACTCAGCCAGTGAATCCCTTCGTCGACGAACATTTGTCTGTTTCCCCGGCGGTGAAGTAACAGAAGGAATCACACATGGAATTGGCAGCGTGTTCAGTCCGCCAGCATATAGAGGGCGTGGCTATGCCGCGCGGATGCTTACACTCCTGGGACCCGTCCTGAATACATGGCAGAAAGAAGTAGGGGAATCTCACTTCTCGATCCTCTACTCAGATATTGGGAAGAAATACTACACAGGCTTCGGATGGCCACCATTTGCCAGCAAACACATCTCCTTACCCGCCGCCTCCCTATCTTCCACAAACGGCGTAAATGGACACAAGCCAGAGGAAGCTAAGTTGCTTTATGCAGACGACTTGAAGGAGCTCTGCGATCTCGACGAAGGCTATCTGCGGACAGAAGTAGCAGCAAGGACAAAAACCACCCGGAAACCATCGGTAGCTATTATTCCTGATCATCTAACCATGACATGGCACCACCTGCGCGAGCAATTCATGTGCACCAAGCTCTTCCCCACCCGCGCACCCCCCACCATCCACGGCGCGATCTCCAGCGGAGCACTAGGCTCACGGATCTGGATCATCTTCTCCCGCGTCTTCTACGGGCCCCTCTCCGACCCCAAATCCGGCAACAACCTCTACATCCTGCGCCTCGTCGCCGAAGATGCAGCGGCGGCGGACACAGAAGAGAACGCGCGGAGGCTGAAGAGCGTATTGGAGATCGCACAGGGAGAGGCCAAGGAGTGGGGTGTAGGTGGTGTGTCGGTTTGGAACGTCAGCGATGCCGTCAAGACCCTGCTGCAGCGGACGGGCCTGCAATACACAACGGTCGACAGGGAGTCGGAGAGTATTGCTAGTCTGATGTGGTATGGCGAGGGCAGGGGGGATGTGGAGTCTGTGGAGTGGGTTGGCAATGAAAAGTACGCTTGGTGTTAACAATAAGTATCATACACAACCATCCCACAATGCAATATCACATCATGAATACCCCCACTTCTTTTATCATTTCCACTTCCATTTCCACTATCATCTGCATCTTCCCTTCCCTAAACTCAAATTCCCACGCCTCTCCAGAGCCCCCCTTTCCCTCAAGATCTACAACCCCGCCCGAGACAGAAAACAATAGTCCAACATCATGTGACACGTAACCGCCCATCCCATCGCCATCCATCATTACCCGCATGATCTGGTCCTACCGGGCTCTTCGCTTCTGGAAAAGACAAACCTCGGCCGTTGTTAGTCGTACCACTTATGATTCAGCGGTGTACGCGCCGAGATATCTCTGCTTAGGCTATTGTCTTGGGGCGGGTGTGTGAGGCTGGGACTCGAGGATTGAGAGTCATGTCTTAGTGGTTAGGGAGGGGAGCTTGTGGCATTTGTAATTCTGTCGATGTCGAGTCCGTCACCGTCAACACCGAGTCCAAGTTCACGGTCTCAAATTTATCAGCCTGCCAATATCAGTACGCATATCAAATCTCACAGCACTCGTAAACAAAAATATATCTTATGGTGGTATCAAATTGTATTTGTTCTGATTTGAATCCGTACTCCAAAAATAGGGGGAAACCCAGCTTCCCTCAACGCCTGAAATATAATTACGTGTCTCGGTAATGAGTGCCCCAAATTTAAACCTCCACCCTCGCTAATAAGAAGAATATAATCTGCATCTTGTGTTTGATGAGAACGGTATTTGCATCCGTAGCCAAGGTCCACTTCCACAAATATCCTTGCCCAAAGAAAATAAACCGCTCCCCTTATTCACTCCATTCCCCTCAACTTCCCAGGTAAGAGGAGTGGTGTGATCAAAGCACAACAACCCCCCTAGCCCCCCTACTAACCCTCCTCGCATGCCACACCACTCTGCGTCCCAGCCCATACCGCGTGCTCCCCGCTCTGCTGCGCGGCCGGCTGGGCCGCCGGCTGGCGAAGTCGTCGGAGGAGGAGTAGGAGCCGTCTTCGGTTACTGCTATGGAGGCTATGGCTTTTTCGCGCATGAGGGAAATACTATAGTACCAGTCATTAAAGACCATTCCAAAAGCCAAAAGCTACCTAAGCAAAAAGAAAGGAGATGTGGAGGGGGGGGCTTACTCGTCTTCAGAATACCCGGGGAAGTTCACTGCGGGTCCAGATTGGAAGTTGAAGGTTGGGACTGTTGAAAGAGTCAGAGGGGATAAGGGGGTAGGGGATAAAGGGGTGGGAGAGGTGGACGTACGATGACCATTGATGGACGGCGGGACTTGGGTTTTATGCCTAGGCAATGCAGGCACTTGACGCCGATGCGTGATATGAAAGCGCAAGGCATTGTGATAGATTAAAAATAGTTGCTCAAGGAAAGTGTGTTCTCTCAGAGAAGTGTTGGGAGGTGGAGCATTGCCTGCTCGATGTGTGTAATTTCCGAGTGTAGAGAATGTTGTAACGAGGTGTTTTGACGCGTAGTTGTTGCGTTGAAGGGTGGTAGTGGAGTAGGGACCGTGGACTGACGCGATATAAAAGGAACGCTTGCTAAAATAAAAAAAGTCGACGACAGAGAAGCAGAGCTAAAAGGACAGGACGAATTTGACTTGAAGAACGAAAACCGCCAGTATATAAATAAGGATTGTGATGTGCAAGCTTCTCGAAGATCTGATGACGACCGAGTATGCGTTGCTCCGCTAAGAAACCCGGGGTAGTATTAGAGATATATATAAGATGGATGAAGAAGCCAAGGTTAAGGAGATAGATCCGCAGAAGGCTGCCAGGGGCAACGCACTATCCAAGTTGGAGGTTCTTGAAATTGCGAAGAGTCAGTCGCACAATGGGATGAGGGTGTCACGAGCGGCGGAACCTGGGACGATCTGCCCCATTCCCAAGTGTCGCGGAGCAACAAGACAAAACGTGGCAGGGTGACACCTCGTCATCCCTCCAGCTTGGTCCGGAATTTCGTTGCCACGGCTCACACTGGATCGCTGCAGCCTCGAGGAATGTTGCCGTTTCCAGCATGCCGGGAGTCATCGGTCTCTGAGCTGAAGATTCGAACGCACCGTGGCTTTGTCGGGCTTCACTAACGAGAATATAAGGCAAATCATGTTGACAGAAATCTCTGAGGGATGCTAAGATTTGGAGCAATTTTAGTAATATTGGGTGAGCTGAAAAGGGCTGCCCAGCGTGGGCGGGTTGAGACGAAGACGCGTGGAATGGAGGGTTTTGGTGATTTGTGCGAAGGAAAACTTGGAACCTTATCACATTGCACTTGCAACCTTCTCATCAATCCTTCTATTCTTTGCAGCAAGGTGCAGTTTCCTGTGTACTGTACCGTGTCCCCAATGACTTTCTTCGAGGGGACCAATCAAAACGGCCGGCAAGGGATACTGTACTCTGGCTGAACGATGACAGGAGGTTGATGTGCCACCGCATCTCGAAATTTCGGATTCGTCGATCCCCGGGTCTCTCATCACTCTTGTGCTTGTGCGATGACAATAACGATTTCTATGCGTGTTCCATGGCCAGGCTCGTGGCGCTCCCAGACCCAGCCACGATCTCACCATCACGATACAACGTCGTCCATGAGTAGGCAAATGCGATAGAATGGGTTGGGCTTCATTGGTCTACTTCTTGGTAATCAACGTCGGGTATTGCAAAAGAATTCAGATCGCAAGTTGCGGGATCCTTCGTCCTGTCTTAGAGTCAAGTGACCGACGGCCTGGGTGGTTCCAACCACGCCATATTTCTTTATTTAGGATAGTCCTTGACGTGGAAGTTCTTCAGCTTGACGAATTGGTCAAAGCCGAACTTGCTCAACGTGACGCCCTTTCCAGAATTCTTCCAGCCTGTCCAGGCAAGATCCTAGAGTGCAAATTAGCAACGGCCATGAATTAAGACGAGGCATGTGACAGTGCAACATGTCCGAAAAAGAACTTACTGGGCTTGGATAATCGCAACGATTCACGAATACAGTTCCTGCATCAACGGATTCAGCAAGTTCTGCTCCTTTGGCTGTATCTTTCGTCCAGATAGACGCGGTCAAGCCGAACTCGCTGTCGTTCATGAGCTTGATGGCCTCGTCATCAGTCTTGACCTTCATGACCGGAATCACTGGGCCGAATGTTTCCTCGGTCATGACCGTCATATTGTGATCAACGTTTGTAAGAAGGGTTGGCTTAACGAAATTACCATCTGAAGGAGGTGATTCAAATGAAGCGTTTTCTGGCGTAGCATCCTTGGCCCCTTTATCCAGTGCATCTTTAATGTGGGCTTCAATAGTCTCCTTCGAACGCTTCGATACAACCGGGCCAATGTGAGTCTCCTTGTTGAATGGATCGCCAAGTTTGTAGCCCTTCAAAACTCCCTGCACAGCTTCGACAAACTGGTCATGGATCTTCTCGTCCACGTAGATTCGCTCCAAGCTGCAACAGCTCTGACCAGAGTTGAAAATTGCCCCATCAACAATTTCCTCCGCGGCCCATGCGATGTCGACATCGGATCGGACGTACGCAGGGTCCTTGCCGCCGAGTTCCAAGCCCACGTTGACCAATCTGTCTGCTGCAGCCTTTTGAACAGCCAGTCCACCAGCTACCGAGCCAGTGAAGCAGACCAAAGCTACCTTTGGATCCCTCACTATTGATTCGATAGTAACAAACGAGCCGCAGTGGAAGTATTGGATGACGTTTTGGGGAAGACCTGCTTCCGTGAAAATGAAAGAGATGTGCTCAACTATAGTAGGAGTCTGTGGAGAAGGCTTCAGGATAACTGAATTGCCAGCAAGAAGTGCAGGAATGAGGGAGTTGACCAGGATCAAATAAGGATACTGGACCGAGTTAGCAAAGGTGAGGGGAAGATAGATCAGACTCTCAACATACATTCCAGGCAAAGAGAACCAAAACCGGGCCTACGGGCACTTTGCGAATAAACCTCTTGAATCCCTTCTCTGCTTCTCCATCGGTGTCCTTTAAAACCTCCTCGCTGATCTTCAAGAGATACTCCCCTCTCTTCACAGCGGTAGTGACTTCCTTGGCAGTATAGGCAATTGGTCTTCCCATTTGTTCAGTAAGCTCTTTAGCCAAGACATCTTGCTTGTCGTTTAAAAGCTTCAGCGCCTTTTTCACAATTGCTTGTCTGTCCGCCAAAGAGGTCTTGCGGAAGCTATGAAATGCTTCAGTTGCCACTTGCGGGAGAAGTTCGAGCTCGGAAGCAGAGACGCCATTCCGAGTGAGCACTGGCTTATTAGTGATAGGGGAAATCGTGGTGATAGTTTCGACAGACATCTTGAGTTCTTTTCTGGGAGTTGATGAAAATTCCAGAGTGGGATGTGTTGTCGAGAAATAATTTGGAGCAGCTATCAGTGACGTTTGCCCCGCACTGTCCACTAAAATTGAAGTTGCAGGGATCCGTCGCGGGTACAATTATTTTTTGGCGATTCATGTCGAAAATTCCCAACCACCACAAAATACACACAAAATGGCAACTCGCAAGCACAACGAATTTCTCGATGCGGATCAGAGTGAGGATGACGGTAGTCAGGGGTACGACTCGGAGATTGAAGATCTGAAGAAGGGCGGCAGAAGTCCCAAGCGGAGGAAGGTCGACAGCGATGTGAGCGACGAAGAGGCAGAAGAGGATGAAGAAGGACTGGACGATCAATATATTGAAGAAAAAGAAACCAACGAAAGGGGCCCTAAAGACAAGAAGGCCAGCAAAGACTTAAGCAAGAGCAAAGAGCTTCCCGGAGTCTCGAAACCTCTTACTAAGAAGAACCTCGTCGCATCAGCTGCAGCCATAAAGCAATCCGGGGTAGTCTACCTCTCTCGAATACCACCGTTCATGAAGCCTACGAAATTGCGATCTCTCCTCGAGCCCTATGGTGCCATAAATCGCATATTTCTTTCGCCTGAAGATCCTACATCACACGCGCGACGAGTCCGCAATGGGGGAAACAAGAAGCGCTCGTTTACGGATGGATGGGTTGAATTCACGAACAAAGCCGATGCGAAGCATGCTTGCGAATTACTGAATGCGAGGACCATTGGTGGGAAGAAGGGTACATACTACCACGATGATGTCTGGAATCTGCTGTACCTAAAGGGCTTCAAGTGGAACAATCTGACAGAGCAGATTTCTGCAGAGAATGCCGAGAGGTCAAGCAGGATGAGGGCCGAGATCAGCAAGACTACGAAGGAGAACAAGGAGTTTGTGCAGAATGTTGAGAGAGCTAAGATGTTGGAAGGAATGGAGGCTAAGAAGGCTGCGAAGAGGAGAAAGGACGATGAAGATACCCCGAGAACGGAGGAGAGCAGTAAACCTGCAGCAAAGGAGCACAAGGAAAGCGGAGACAGGCCGCGACATTTCAAGCAGACACAAGTTGCGGCGAAGAATAAGGCGGAAGATCAACCTGAGCAGGTCAAGAGGGTTCTAAGTAAAATCTTCTAGATTGGAAAGTCTACCGAATGAATCCGCTTGTCACCAACTGCATTTTCGTCCCTCGAACCCCCGTTGCAAGATTACAATTCTCCCAAATACTTAGGCAAGTACTTCAGCAGTTTCGCATACGCAGAAGCATACCCTGCGTAGAGAGGTCTCTCAATAGTTCCTTCACAGCAGCATCTAACAAGTCAGCGCCACGCGTGCCCACTTCGTTGCCACAACCCCCGCGATTGCCATTTTGCTCCTCTGGAAAGCTGGCCCAAGTGGCAAACCAAATTGCAATTGCTCCCAGGCTTTGCTTAACAATATCGAAATGGTTCAAGATAGCATCCTATTCGCCAGATGTGAAAGCTTTCTGCCACAGAGCAAAGTTCCTCTCAAATTCGGGGTAGTAATCCCGGATGTCTTCTAAGATAGCCCCCAGCATCTCGTCTCTGGCAGGAATTACATGTAGAGTAGCTGCCTTCTTCCAAGCCCTGATGCTTCGACTGCAAAATAAGTTGCACGAATGGACGTTTGCATCTCGAGGGTCGTAGTAGCTATTAGCCTCTTTGCCAGTCCAGTTTTGCTTGCGCAGAATCTCATGCCATCCCGGAGGAAACCGTCCTTCTTCTGGATCCAGTCTACTTTTCTCATTTGTCTCAGAATTGTGGAAGTAGATCGACCCGTTGCTGTACTGTTGTTTCTGCCATCCGTCGAGCTTGGTGGTAGTTGCCTGTGGTGTCGCTGGCTGTTGCTCAGTTGAATCAGGTCGTTGGAATCCACCGCCGCGCTGTTGATTCGTTCTTGTCGGGGGTAGCTGGTCTGCTGGTTGTTGGCGTGGAGTTTCTGACATCGTTCTGCTTGTGTTTTGCGTATGTTGGTTCTGAAAATTTAGGATGATGTCTACTAAAATACATGCCCTCTGCTGACGGGCGATTCACAGTACTTTCCAGTGAATGCAAATCATATTACAGTAACTAATATACGTAGCATTGTCCGGTGATAGTTTTGAGCAATAGAATGAGTATTCTTGGCCGCAAAAACGTGTGAATCTGGAATATATGCGCGGTTCCAAGTGCAAGCTCTGGATTTATTCAATATCTATTAATTAGTCGTCCACTGCCTCTGACCCGGTAGCAGTTTCATGTCAAACGATCTCAATAGCGTCAGCTCGAACAAAAGATGTTCCTTCCAATGTCTATAAAGTAGGCACGACTGGCCTCCGAGACTCTCGCTCCTTATCGCCAGTAGGAAGCCACTCCAGACGTGCCCTCAGAAAACCTCAAGTGAGGTTCAACCAGCTCAAACAACACCTTGAAAAATGAGGTCAGCCCAGTCGATTTACCTGACCTACAAACCACATATAATCACGAGACCTATGGAATATCTGAGTCTGTGCCCCCATCCGTGCGCCGCATTCTCTTAGCTTTTGTACTCATTTTCGTCCCGACCCCAAGTTCTACAGGAACGCTATCATGTCTCGTCCCATTTACGATCTGACATGACTCGTCGCTTTCAGTTATCGGAGTACATGTGAGGTCCTTGCACAAGCGCATCATTCTCGAATTTTAGTTTGGACGAAAGAGCTGCCATAATAGGAAGTGACCCCGCGATTTGTGGTAGAGTAAAATGTGATTCGGTTTTGTTGTACTTTAAGCTCATCTCTTGCTCGGGAATGCCGTCGTTTGTGATCAGACGGGTTTTGACTTAGGAGGATGACTTCTTTCAAACTCTTCTTGGTGATAGGGTTGAGTTCTGCACCGTTCACCCGCCCGGAGAACGACTTGGTGTGATGTCCATTCTTTTGAGTTTGGCGTTAGCTTTTGTTGTTCTGAGTTATCCCGCCCATCGCATACATCCATCGATTTAGAGTAGTTTCCTGGGTATTTGGAGCCGATTTTTGAAACGATAATCTGGTTCATCTCAACACAATACTTGATACTCACTTTATAATCTATGACTAAATTCTTGTCATGGCCATGACGTGACAAAATCCTTACCCGCGAGGTAGTCAACCAGTGCTTGTAGATGTACAGCAACGTCCGTTCGAACCTTCTCTTCACTTTGACGATACCCATTATGAATGCCTTTTGCACTTTTCTTTTCCAGCAGGCGCCTTAGTGAAAACAAACTCTCCAACTTCTCTTTTATCTTATTAAGGTGCTCGGTCCTGATGCGTATTTCCTGATCTGACTGAGGCCCTGTAAGTTTCGCTGCATTGAACATTTGGCGAGAACGAGTGTTCGGGGGTTGATCTGGAGTGAGGTAGAGCGGAGATCATATTAGATACTCCAAGATCCACGTGTGAAATCACTCAGAGTGTTCTTGGTACCAGTCATTCTTGACGGCAAACTACGTTAGATTCATTGGCAACTTCTGCTATTGACTCCTTCTACAACTACTATTCTCTAGCAGTGGCTGGATTTGTTCTTGGTCGCGGTGATCAAACTGTATCGCATTGACTCAGATGATTTTTCATACACTGTCTACCAATTCTTGCACCCTTGTAGTTCCAATCACCCTCTCCCCCGCTGCAAACTGTTGAGGCAAGCAAAACCACAAGCCTCTATCAAACTTCTCATCAATCGCTGCTCCCTGGTACCAAAACCTGTATCGCCCGACGGAGCTTCTTAGAGAAGGCCTTCTGTAGATCTTCCGCTCGAGGCTCATTCCTGATGCTTGATGGATGGCCGGTTTCAGCTAAGTACCAAAGATGGAATAATTCTTCGTACTGCTCGTATGTTCCGTCGAGGTATTTTCGAAGTCTTGCCTCGCGCGCTGATCGAGCCCTCTCTGTTGGAGGAGATGGCTTCGTTGCAAATTGAACCATTGTGTGGATGAGTGAGTACTTTTGAGATTGGGTGGGGAAGTTTTTTTGTGGTTAAAGTTGGTGAAGGGGTGCTCAAGTTGGGTGTCCCTCCACTTCGGAATATTATATACGGTATGTACCAAGTCATTCATGAATTTCATAAGACTCATTTAGAGTAATGACCAAATATCTCTCATTTTTACTAGGCGCTATCCTACAGTTTCTATTGCTGTTTGTTTTCCTGCAAGTATCTTGATCTCCTTGCTTTCTCTGACTGATCGACCTGCAACTAGACAATCTATCAAATTAGGCCTGAAAATATTAAGTCAGAAGCATGCTTTCCCTCACATGACGGATCTCCTCGACTTCGTCTTCGTTCAACGTGCTGATATGAGCACCTGCTGCAAGTAGAAGGTTCACAGAAATTATTTTCTCGGTCCCAATCGACGAGCTTCTCAGAGTAGCTTCAGTTGCCGTCCCTTATGGGAAGTGATCTTAATAAGACTTTTCATTTCCACAGTAGCTTCCCTATTCTATCTAAATTTCGGACTCGTTATTGTAGAAATCTCGATATCAGAGCATTCCTCAGGCTGTCCAACTCGTCAACAACTTGCTCTATCATCTTCTGCCCCTTTTGGGTATCATGAGGATAGGGATCATGTTCACCATCTGCAACGCTTTTGAGGAAATTCATCATGGCCTTGTGTGACTTGAGGAGTGGACTCCACTGATCCTTGATCCACTGTCGATGGTTAGCCCAACTGGCTCTTGTTACAGGTGCTCCAGGGGGAGCATAAACTGAGTGCCTTCCTGACATTGTTGTGTCTTCGATTTTTTGCGGTGTTATACTCGAATGAAACCACGGTAAAGTTTTGTGGTTAATATGTAGAGGTTCTGTGAGTTCAGTGATTGATTCATTAGCCTTAGATCTTCTGTGATTCACGACTTGATGATGCAAAAGCTTAGCCTGGCGGGAGCTATCAGGCTCTGGGAATCCTTAATGTCAAGGATGACAAACAGAGCTGTCAGAGCAAAGTCAAGTGGAGTTGTTTCTGTCACGTGTATAATAGGACTTGATCTCTTATATGGACACATGAACCTGTCTCCGCTCATTCGAATTGTGCGGAAGGATGACAGTGGATTCATTTTTGCAGACTGAATTGCTTTTAGTAAAGTTTTCGGTTAGTTTAGGTTGGAGGTCTTGATGTTCAGGTCAAGATAGAAACACCAAAAATCTATTCAAATTTGCGCGTCTTGAAAATTTGGGTACTCAACAGTCTATCACGAGAAATCATGTGAATTTGAGCATAATTCATTTCCTGAGCTGTAGAATTAGGGCGATTCAAGATTTACCTAGAATCGCCGCCAAATACCACCCGCGCTGCGGAATTCATCGGTTCGCTCGATCTACAGCTCGGCGAAGCTCTGTTCTTAAGCTATCGAACTGATGCATGTCGCCTCGATGGCCATATTGAGAGTTGGCAATAAGCTGTCTCATGAAAAATTCTAAATTGCCCCACGCCACAACGACCGCATTCCAATCAGAACTGACATATTGGTGCCTATAACCGGGGTAGCGAACACCTGCAGGGATAGGCCGGTGCTGATATCGATAGTCGTAAGGCATGATAAAAACAGACAGGCTGACTTAATTTGATTTCGGATTAACAGCAGCTGATGAAATGGTTGGAACATTTGAGGAGAGAAATGAAAAGAGATCAAGCACTTAATATTTATAAAAAACTAGATTAGAGAAGTCACTATATTTTCGATACGTTCTGAGTACATTTCACAGTTTAAATGACTCCCTAGCGGCCATTGTCAAATATAGGTGATGATGACTCGATTTCGAAATTCATACTTCAGTTTGTGAATGATCTATCACTTTATAAGCGAAGGATTAGGTGAGCGTAGGTCCTTTGGACTGTTAGTACTCTGTAGAAGCTGCCCACGCTACTCCTGTTTCCTGCTGTAGGTCCCTGGCGAAGATCACTGGGCGTCAGGAAAAGGGGGCTCAAGCGAAGCGAGTCAGGTGATCATGAATTGGTAATCATAAATTGTTCTATTTGCGTTGATAAAGATCTCCTTATGTTTGAAAAATACATGGATAGCGTTATACTAGTATTTTTGACACCTCCAAGTTATAGTCCTAGGTTTTGGTAGACTTTGTGCCGTAGAATATCCGCAACCAACGCCTCGCCGCTACTTTGTAACATCTCAAGCAGCAAAATCTCTCACTTCGATAGAGCAGCTAGTCGATGTAACTTCAGCTTTGCCTCTTGGACCGTCTGAACAAATGTTTCTACGAAACCTTCACGGTCTGGGTAAGAAATCTTCATGAAACGCAAAAAGTTGTTACACTTCGACACAAAAGGTAGCACAACCTCGTCGACAAAAGTTCCGACTTTCGTCATATCAGGTACAGTTTCTTCCATAATTTCACTATTGGCAAGTTTTGGGGATGTGGTTAGTGGTGGAAGAAAAAAGTGAGTACCGGCTGACGCGAGACGATACTTAAATATGAATGCTCGCACTACATATCTAATTGAGATGCAAACATAATTTATTTGCTACCAGAATTGGCTCAAATCATGCGACATGCTGAAATGAGGGAGATTTTATCTTACTGTGACTGTGCTGACTCACCTGGCAAAATTATGACATCTGAAAACGTATCCACTTCATACACCAAGTTTGCTCTAGACACGATTCTTCCTTCATCGACATGGACGTTGAAAGAGGTTTGTATTGTTTCTAAACTTCTCGAACTAGCAAACGTCTTCGCAAACGTCGCACGTTCCCCCTCCCGCCATCTGCCACCACCTCCTATAAGTTGCGCCTCATTTCCGCATATCTACTGTCGGCACCTGCTCCGCAATCTTTTCCACCAAATCAAGCTGTTCGATGGCGGAGAGAACCAGCTGATGAATATTCGCGTCCGTCTTAGCTTCGACGTTGACCTGTTTCGGGTTGGTAGGGGGTTGGATAAGCTGTTGATCTTTGTATTGTTGAGCAAGCTTCTCCCAAGTGCGGCGGATCTCCCGGCGTCTGAAGTTCACTTCTCCGGAGGATGCCATTGCTGTAAAGTTTGTTGCGGATCGCCTCGCTGTAACTTTTGTTGGAAAGGTTGTTCGGGTGGATATTTGACGTCGATTTAGTACTAGCGCGGCGATTTAAGAGATATATACAGAGTCATGAGGCTTTGAGGGATCAATAAGAGACTAGTTTGGGAAACTTGACTTATTCACCACTTATTGGGGTTGACAATGTGTTTTTAGAACTGACTCGCACAATAAAGAATCGCCATGACGTCTGAATATGACAAGGAAGGACATTATGAGTATGAAACACTTCATAGATCCAATGGCAAAAATAGCAGCATCACAAAGAAATGCGTCAGGATGTTCGCTCTGTTACTCTCACATACATATCCTTCTGAATGAAGACCCCCGCACAGTGAGAACTCCATGGTTTGGTTGGCCTTTCCAAAGCGAAATCGAAGCGTCTTAGTAACTGTTCCATACGATCAGTCTCTTCCGCTTCACCTTCTACAATCCGCATTCTGGAACGATAAAAACTCACCTCAACGAACACCTTGTTCAACTCAATCTTCGCAACACTATTTCCAGGACAAGTCCATTTCCCGCTGCTGAATATTTCGTCAACAACCATCCTCATCCTTTTCTCCCTCTCTTTCTCCTCCGCTGAATCTCCAAATTCGAGCCAGCGCTCGGGCCGGAAAACAGAAGCATCTGGTCCAAACGTGGCTGTGGAGTGTGTTTTCCCAAATGCGCAAACACCAATTTGCGTCCCCGCAGGGACTTTCACGCCCATACTGACATGACATGAGGTTAGTCAAGATCTTTCCACTCCCTTAGGAGAAAGAAAGAGGCAAGTGTAGTGAAGATGTAAAATCAAGAGAGCACGAACATTATATCACCGCCTGGTGGAACACTTTTAGACATCATTCCTGTCACCGGTGGAAAAATCCTCAATCCCTCCAAAATCACCGCTTGCAAATACGGCAGTGCTTTTGCTTCGGTATCTGTTATGGGACTACTGATTTTCTTGTGCTCGATGGCGGCATCAATTTCTGAGCGTAGGGTAGAGTAAGTTCGGGGCGTGGAAAGGATGTGGAGGAATGTGGCGCGAATTGCGGTGGCGGTCGTGTCACTTCCCGCTACTCTGTTTGAACTGTCAGTTTTTATTCATGAATTTGGCCGGAAAACGAAGAATTTGGAGGTAAAGTTGGATAGGTGGAATTACAATGGAGAACATACACCTGCAGGATAGTTTCTGAATGTGCTTCTTCTCGAGTAAGACCATGGGCTAGAAACGACCCAAGCATATCACCTTGAGGCTTCGCACCGGGAGTATAACGTCTGTCTACCACTTCCTTGGCTACTCTGTCTATTGTTAGCTTGATCCAGCCGTCATTGCTAGATTACATGCGATTTCTTTCCACCCAAGGAAGGATTTGCGGGGGTTTCTTGACATACCCCATCATTTTCCCAAACCCCAACCTATCATTTTCCGACGGTATGAAGCTCCTAAACAACCTAGTCTGCATGATCTTGACCAGCCATGGCAAAACAGCCAGAGCCATCAACATTGGAATCGTGTCCTCGGTCATCTGAATATACCCATGAACATCTTCGTCACTTTCCAGATAGCCGAACGCATCCCCGAAAGCCAAAGCTGTAATGACATCAAGTGTAAAGAATTGCGCTATACGAGCGAAATCCAAAGGCCTGTGAGAGTCGGTGGTAGAGAGATATTTTCGTTCGATGAGCAAAATCAAGGAGGCGACCTGAGCGTCGATCGCGGGCTCGAGATTGGTTACTTCTTTGCCGGAATACTGTGAATTCTCAGTACTTTCCATAGCTGTGAAGTCAAGAAAATTAATTTGAGACTTACTCCTGCGGCCGTTTTAGCTTTCAGCTCAAAGTGTACATTCTCGTCCCGCGTAGAGAGGAGGTTGTCTTGCACCGGGTTGAACTTCATGGCTTCGTAGAAGCCACCACGTGTGTACTTGGATCTTACACCTGCTATTCTTCGCATCGTATCTGCATCGCTGCACATCAATTCGTTGGGACCGATGCGTGCTAGCGGCCCTGGTGTTCTCAATCAGTGTTTGGCTTCTCTCAATACACTTTGCACTCAGTTTTCGGGAGACGAACCATATTTCTCATTGACAGTCTTGAAATCCCTGTGCATGTTGCCTCTTAGTGAGGTGCGTAACAACCAGTAGCATGAGATAGATGCCCAAAATGGGCCTGGGATGTGACTAAGACGATTCCATACGTAGTACCTATGGACGAGAAAGGCTACGGCGAAGAAGGCAAACATAGCCAGTGGAATGTTTCCCACATAGCTTGCCAAAATGTTCACCATTGTGGTTGCTCTACTTATTGCACGAATATTGAAGAAACAAAACCAGACAAAGTCTCAACCGTGCGGGGTTGGAGATAACAGTTGACCAATGCCGGGGTTCAATCAATCCCTGATAACCCCGCACATCTGATACTGCAAGGTAGTATGATTTGTGGACACGAAGCCAATTGAGTCTCTGGAATAATGATCCTGCATCGGAGGCCTTCCCTTTGAGCTTCACTTGCCCGAGTCTGGGCCGTGTGGCCCGTAGCATTGGCAGGGGCTGAGAAGCTCTGCGCTACATATTCCATGCACTAGATTGTCCATCACTGGAAGTCTCAGTAGTTCTATTTTGAGACTAGAAGTAGGTCGATATGTGTATCATCGACGCAAAAAGTGATTAACGATCCGACCTCCTATTTTCACCACATTCACATTAGACTGCGGCTTCAAAAAAGAGAATGAGCCATTCGAACAGAGAATCAAAAACATACAAAAGTAAGCATTCGCCCGTGGTCACCCATTGGACTACTAATCTACCGCTCTAGATCTTGAGTACGGCAGAGCGGACGGGATGCCCTAATTTCTCCAAGCTATGGCCGTATGTGGAAGCCTTTTCCTTATTCTGTTCCACATATCATGAGATGCTGTAAAAACTTGAACGTCAGAGAATCCGGGTTGAAAACACCAGAGACTCACTGGGGTATTTGGAGAACACCAGCACCTCACCTCGAGGGAAATACTACTCCTTTTAAGACCAAAGACGTACAAATCTCAACCACCGAGCTCACTCAGAGTCAACGCTTTCTACACCGCAATATCTAAGGGAAAGTAGAGCAGCAACTCAATCCACAACTTCCAGAG
>QGMK01000579.1:0-21251 GCA_007825345.1 Lachnellula suecica
CAATGAGGGGGGGGGGGTAGGTTTGAGAACGGTCAAGATGCAATTAATTTGTACTGAGACATTGAGAAAAAGAAATATATGAGAAGGTAAGAGCACTTCTCTACCAATCTATCTGCGTATCCGCAGCCCGGATATCGCTGATAGTATGAAAAAACATTGGATAAAAATGGGCTTCAGGAAGCAGAGACGTAAAAGCATGAACAATGAATACTCGGACCTGGGTGGCCAATGGGATCGGCATCGGAAGGCAATCAATCGTAGCTCCTTGACCTGGACTTCCAGTGCCAATGTGCTGCGAGACCGCGAGTGGTGGACACTAGATGTATCACCGAATTGACCGCGGATCGCAATGACGGGGAATATCAATCAAGATGCGTGCTCTGGTCTGGCCAGCGTTACTTGCAGCGTGCAGGATCGGGGAGGAGGAATGGTAATATCTCCAAGAGCATTCGTTGTGCTTATCTCGCAGATGTCGTCGAAAAGATAAAGTAAAGTCTCCGAGATCTCTTTCGTAATAGTGCGATGCCGAGAAGAGCACGTGACAATGGCAAGGTTACGTAAATTGTATTATTTAAGAGTTTTACTTGACTCTTACTTCTTACTCATGAATATTTCTCTTGCCACTTTTGAGTATTCGGGACAGGAAAATATATACCGAGGCATGGGTATCCCAGGAAAATGCGTGTCACGGGGTGGAGACTGCCCTTTCAGACAATTGGTGCTCACGAGTTCGTGGGCTATTGTATCAGATATCAGTTTCCTGGTTCATGTTGTTCAAGATTGGTGCATTCTCCACTCGGCTGTCTTCCTCTACTTCTCCTTGCGATTGATCAATGAGATGGAAGCATCTCATATGACCCCCAATGCTGGTTTTGCCGACTTTTCAACCATAGTTACGCTGAGGAAAACATGATTAAGTGGCGAGGAAAGCATCTTCATAATTCATTTCATGAACGAAGAGTCCCTTGCTAAATTTGACTAGTTCTCAGATTTCAGCTTGTTCGAACTCTCTATAGCCGATGTCCTTTGTTCAAATTTCACTTGAATTCGTAGAGCAGACTCAAATCACGTTTTGTGAGACGTTTTTAAGTAACCATGACTGTTGCTAAAATAAGGGCTCTTCTGGCTAAGTTTATAGCCAGCTCTTGAAAGCGCCTGCCCAGTCGGACTAGGTGCTCTTCTATGGAAAGTGTGGCTCGCTTTTCTCACATCGGCCTTTCTGATACGAGCTTGAGGTAATGTTCAGCATATACCATGCCTCTGATTCTATCCCTTCAATATTATTAAATCGAAGACAGCAGATAGTTTTGGTATATTAAGAATGTTCCACTCCTTGTGGCACATTCAACACACCTTCAGATCGGCAAGTTCTCGTGTTTCATCAGCTTCGAGTGAATTGAAGAGAATGACCTAGGATTCACCCATCTTGTTTTCACTTGCTACCACTAGCGGGCTTATTCCTGCTTCGTCGAAATTTTCATGAAAGCCTTCGAGGTTGTTGTTCCTACAACCTCATCCAGTACACCCTACTCCGTTTTCGCCGTCTTCAGGCAAGACTTCCACAGGAGATAAGCACAACCCCTGAAAGTGATTATTCCTCATGGCTTCCTCATCGATTCCCATTATTCCAGCACCACGGCTTGGTCTGCACATCCACCTCCGCGCTTCGGCATTTCTCAGCACTATCTTCGAGGTGTACAAAGCCGAGTTGGACCCGCAGGCATGGGGACAATACCTGAATCACTCAGGAAAGAAGTGGGAAGTTCCAATTCTCCCTGGCATATACTTGACGTGCCAGTTCTGGCCCGAGACTCTCAAAATAGAATTCCTTCTCGTTGCCGAGCTTCCTCTTGGATTCAGCTTCTCCGCCGACCATGCAGAAATCGTTGCCGTTGACCCATGGCCAGCCGTCAAGAACAGTGGACAAGGAATAGAGGACACAAATCTTGTCATTGCTGCAGTAGAATTCAGCAGCGTAGCCCAGAGCCACAAGAGCGACTTGCTCACGCTTTCTCCGACTGAGTACCGCGAGGTTGTGTACTGGAAACGCCCGCCATCCTCACCGTAGCCCGCCCATTATATCGCCCCACCCTCCAAGTCCTCCACAACGCCCTGCTCCTCAGTCTCCACGGCAGCCACCCCCCTAACGCCACCTTCGAAGCCCGCATCCCAGCACACAATACCTCAACCCTCGAAGTCCGCCTCTGGATCAATCAGTGGTTCAAGGAACGCTCTCTCGCTCTGCCACCCACGCTCAACACCCTCTACTGGAACGGCCGAGACATCCACACGCTCCCTCTCCCCACGATGAAGCAACAGCTCGTTGATTTCGGTATCGCAAAGTATGCCACGCCTCTTGCAGAGTCAATTGATGAGCTGAGAAAGAAGTGCTTGGAAGAGAAGCTGGTTGCCTGAGAGATGTGCAGAATCGGGTTGGGAGAAATGGCAGTCATGTTGGTGGTCAAGAAAGGACGTACCTAGCCAAACTCATACAGTACGCACGAAAAGACACTTGAGGGAATGGATTGGGAGGATTGGCATTCACGTTGATTTCGCGAAGAGGAAATACCCAGCGAAGCTTGTACAATACGCACAAATACCAATCGAGTACCATACCCCTACCAACCACATGCATTCCGTGCCTAACAAGCCAACCCAAGCGGCACTTGCTCGCCCACTTGTAACACGCGACATCTCAATCGCACATCTCACACGAATCAGAACAAATAGATATGCAAAACTCTCCATTCCACACCATCCATCATAAGCTCTAAATAGCATAAGCATCATCAAATCTTTTAATATAACAAAAACAGAATTGCCCAGCAACGTCAGAAAAAAGCATAAGCATATCTCATAAATCATTCCTTCGTAACACGCCGACTCGCTCCAATGTCTCCAAAAAGTACAATGTAGAAAGCAAACCACCCCGCTCCATATCTGATAATACATTCCATCATTATATCCACTCAATTCTGAGGTGCCATCCAATACCCAAGACATGGCATTTAGATCCGGCTCTGCCTTCTGCGGCGCAAGACATCGTCGACGCCGCTCTGGACCTCCCGCGGGTTACTGATCGTAGCCCTAAGCTTCTCGCTCCGCTGTAGTCTCCTCTTCTCGCTGATTCTCCGCTTCATGCCGCTCCAGCCAATATATTCAACACGCACGCCCGTGCCTGGGATAGTGTGGATTCTCTTCCCGCCATTTCCCTCCTTAAAGCCATGCCCGAAGCTTCCTTCCGGCACTTCAGCATACAGTCGCCTGTCGCTCGACTCTCTCCGCAAGGTGTTATTGCTCCGCTGTTTCACCACCCTCAATGTGCCGTTTGAGCTCTTCCGCATCTCTCTCCGATCCATGGCGTATGGCTGATGCTCGTGATCATCTTTGAGTGGTAGGATTGCAAAGGTACGCTTGAGTTTTCCGCTTAGACTGCGTTTCGGAGGGCTGGGCCTGTTGTCGATAATGGGATATCCAAGCTCATCGTCCGCGAATTCGTCATCAAGATCGTCCCAAAAATGAGAAGGCCGCCAGAACGGATGCAATTTACTTCCATCCGCTGGCCGGTCTTCTACTGTTGGATAAACAGTGCTAGGTTTTGCAACTCCCCCAGCAGTTTGAGTAGCTCCGTCTGCTGACTCTTTCCGGCGGCCGCTCAGTGAAAATGTACGTTTCAAAAATCCTGGGCTGAGTTGAATCGCTGTTTCTGAGTTTCTACGATTGCTGAACGCTCGACGCATGAGCGACACTCCACGCTTCGATTTACTATCGGATGTAGTAGGTCGCTCATCGAAATCGAAGCCAAGCTGGCGCTCTTCTTCCTGACCAGGGGTAAGTACAGCTGGCGTTGGAGGGATGAAGGTAATCTTTGGTGGCTCTGGAGGGACGCGAGGATTTCGGAGCGGGGAGTCCACTTCGTCCATGGGATGTATTGGTTGAGGAGGTGTAACTGGACCTGTGGCTTTGCCGTTGACAGTCATCGAGGGTGGTGCAGGTCGGGCTGCATTATTTGCCTTTAAAGCTGGCAAAGACGGCTCAGATGGCGCCAATTGTTGTACAACAAGAACTGACTTGTTTTGGTGAGGGAAAATAGACACTGCCATAGCTTCAGAAACCTCCGCAGATGTGCCAGCGGTTTCATAAGATACCTGGGAAAATGGCGTGACTTGTGTTGACAGCCTATTTCCAAAGAAAGGATCTCCATTGTGATCAACATTGAGATGTGAGCTATAACTACTCCAATCTTTAGGAAGTTCAGGACGAAGGTCGTGCACTGGCTCTGGCCCAGCTGGCTCCAATTTCTTGGCTTGAATCATATTATGGGCTTTCAGACTTTCTGCCGTCAGAGAACCCGCTCTCGAAGTGTTGCGGCTTGTGGGAGCAGAAAGAGACGACCTTCTAGCTGGTATGGTAGGAGGAAAGTCAATTGTGCGTATCGAATTTCCATCCCCAGCAGATTCGGACATAGTTCTTTTCCGAGGTGCAACAGAATCGAAATAGCCCGGCTCATTGAATTTCGACGATTGGGATAGAGGCGCCGAGGCCAGCGAATTGCTTCTCCTGTGGCTACTTGTTGATCTCAAAGAACGTGGCTTTGAAGGCTTTGAAGACGAGCGCCGCTCTGGTATGACAACCACAGGAATACCTCCATTCTTCAGAATCTCACGTCGAGATTTTCCACTCGACGATGCTGAGCTCACAGTTATAGTGGAACCGAGGCTTCTGTGTCGGGTCTCTGGAATTCTGCCTGTAGAATGATGCAATCGGTGTCTTGAATCACGGTGTGGCTCACTTGAAAGTGAAGTTGACACAACAGAATTCGGGCCAGAGCTTAGTGTTGATTGATCAGAACTGACGTCCCGAAGGCCGCTTTGCTTCTTGATGTGTCGAAGAGTCTGCCGCCGTTTTGGCAGCGCATCAACTACCATTGCCTCGACAACCGTAGAGGCTGCTGAACGTCCAGACATAGCTGAGAATCTTCTGACGTCTGGGGTCGCGGGAGAGTCCGGACCTACGCCAGCTGATGGCCAAGATGTAATACGCTGTGTGGACTTGTGGTTGGATATTTGGTCTGTGTCCCTTTCTAATCGACGACGAGCGATTCTTTCCTGCAATGGGAGACTTCGAACAACCTTCGTAGCATCCGTGGGCGAGACTATATCGTCTTCTATAACCTCGTCGTTTGCTCCGTCTGTAAACATATGTGACTGTCGTCCAGGTCTCTTGCGTACTGTTACATTCCGCATGAAATAATCATCCCATTCCGGCTCCACTTCAGATCCCCATTCCCCATCAAAGACATAGAATTCCGCCTGTGAAGAACCTGCAAGAGCCCGCGGTGTTGTTCCTCCTTCATTGTCCGACTCGAGCCCCAGACCCAACCCAATTTCCTTATGTTTCTGCGGTCTACCTGGCAATTGCTGAACCTCGGTCGCTGACTGTCTCGCGGATGGTATAACTGGCCTGACCGTCGATGCCTCATCTTCGTCGGACATGTATGGACTTTCCCGAGCAGTCTTAAATGAATCTGCGCGCGAAGAGGGGTATCGATCGTTGACTGGAGGCCGAAACGCAAAGGGCATGGCTCGTGGCGGGGTAACATCTGGGGTCGGGGGACTTCTTTGGTTTGGAGGCGTACTTGGCACAGACGGGATATTGGCAGAGGTCTTGGACGATATCAAGTCGTATCTCGGAGCAGAAGTGTTAATTAAATGGCTTCCGGAAGACTGCCGTGAATGTGTAGGAGGCGTTGGCGGTAGACCTCCAATCTTCTTGGATGCATGCTTCAGGGTGTGTGGACTCGATGTATCCGAGCTGGTCGTCGATGATATGCCTGTATCTATCACAAGGTCTCGCGGTCTTGTTGCAGGGGTCGAAGGAAAGAACTCTGGGAGGCGTTGCTCTCGAGGATGCGGTAGAATCTTGTGCTTCTTGAGCAGCGTCGTTCCAACGCCCTGGACTCCATTCGGAGTCTCCAGAGAGCTTCCCAGCTCCCGGGTCGGCATCCTGAGCCAGTTCGTCTGTGTGAGGAGCATACACGCCAAATCAAGAGATATCCTAGGGAAAGTTTGTATTGAGTCGTCGTCTCGTCCTCCGGTCACCGAACGGTCGTCGAACTCGCTTTCACCAAGTCGCCACTTCTCATAGCGATCTTACGGCAGGCTGCATGGATCAGGTACTTTGGCCTCGTGGCTCGCGGTCGCAAGTGTTGCTAGACAGGTAGGTATCCCAGAAGATTAGGTACAAATCGAAGGTCCTGCAGAGATGGAAGAAGCGTGGTACGAGCGATACACGGCTAGGAAAAGAAACAGGTGGCGCGCGCTGGTGAGAGTGTCTCAACCAAGGAAATTTCGAGATGCTCAAGCGATTTGGCTATCGACTGCACGCAGGCTGCACCCAGCCTCTCGAGGGTATCAAGGCCAGTCGGCGTCGAGTAGACAGCGCTCGGGATGGGTAGGGAGGATATTGTCGTCGGCGGCGGCCAGTGGCAGGTAATGCGACAGGCGTATCTCTAATTTTCTACAGTCTTTTTGTCGATGTCGTTGGGGAGGAGCGGCAGCGAGGTGGAAATCTGGCGCAAAGGGCAGAAGTGAGCATTATTGGGTGGAAGACTGACGCAGCAGAGAAGCGACGCCTTGGTCGGAGCGCAACGACTGGCCCACCACCTGCCCCTGCAGGTTCGATTTTGCGCGTGAGACTACGAGGCACTGGCACACCACTGGCACAAATCCTCGAATCAGACGCGCAATACACGAGGGACAGGATGCAAGTTGCAGTGTAGTTGCAGCTCGCAGCTCGCAGCTTGTCGGTCTCATTAATAGTGTCGAGCAGCAGGAGGATGCATGAAACGTAAGCCATTATTAGGGGGCAGCATTAAGGTTACGTTGCGGACGCCGACAAGCAGAGGAAGGTCACAGAGGAAGAGGATCTGTGATCTTTTGATACAGCAGTTGGTTGGGACTGATGCTTGTGCTTACAGAGAGAGCAGTGCAGTCAGGCAGGTTGAGGATGCGCTCCGCATAAGTCCTGCGACTCCTGCACAGCGTCATGATCACGCTGAGGAGAGAAGAGAGAAGATGATCAAGGAGGTTGGAGAAAAAGGAGGCTGGTGGCCCGTCTGGGAAGGAGCGTGTGCAACGAATCAAGGAGCCTCGTTGGCTGAAACCGGATTGCTCTTGCCGGAACTCTTGAAGCTCATCATTGTTGGTCGATGTGATTCAGCCTGCAGAAGAACGGCCCCCCTCCTTCTTTTCTCATGGCACGTGGTGAAATACCAAAATAATCCGATGTCACGAGAAAAGGGGGGCTCTTTACTCCCATCTTCCCCTCGCTGCTTTTCCCCGCGCCTTCCCCCTCCTTGAAGCAGCATCCAACCCGATAAAGCTGCCCCTCATGTCTTATCAGTGATCGCTGTCCAGAAATGCTTTTAATCCCTGTCCCAGTGACAGCGATCGATTACCTCTCCATTACCAAAATTGCTAGTACCAATGATAAACTCTCCATAGCTCTTGCTTCCGCTCGTGCATTTCCAATTATTCATGAGCCATGGCGTATTACGGCATGCCATACCCCTCCGCATTGTTTATCTCTGCCCCGCCAGATCCCATTTTCCCCAGGTCCTTGTAAATTTCTTGGACATTTACCTAACAAATTTATATCCACGGCCAAACGTTCTTCTCAGGTAATCGTCCAGAAGGCATGCGGCCGAGATAGGACTTCCGTCAGAATGAGCCAGGGAAACTTGGGCCCTAAAAGCAGCTCCGAACTGCCCCCCGAAGCTCAAGGCGCTGCCTGTAATATCGCACTGTCAACATGACGCCAATGGTGCGAGATGCATTGAAGCGTTGGCAGCGCAGCAATATAAGGGTCCTGGCCCTCCATTGATCGTCTCTTCTCTTCCTTTCTTGTTCTTTCTCCCGACTGCTCTCTCATAGTTATGTTGACCAACATCCTCACTGTCGCCATCTTGGCAACCAGTGCAGTTGCACACGGTGACCATGAACACCAAGTTCCAATTGCCGGCCCTCACAAGGCCCTTTGGTATAATACCCTCCCAGGTGATGGCGGGACCCAGGTAGGCCAATTGAGTCCATAGATCCACTAAAATTGTTTGCTGACTTGGGAAGGCCGACTCGGTGTTCTCTGGTATCTCGACATTTGGTCGTCTGCCATACTTCCCATGTCTAGCTTCTGATGAAGCAAAATATGACATTGCATTTATCGGTACGTCGTGGAATACTTATACCATCTGTGAACCATCAAGGTGCCAGCACTAACATGTCTTGCAGGGGCTCCGTTTGACACCGGAACTTCGTACCGACCAGGAGCCCGCTTTGGGCCATCAGGAATCCGTCAAGGTTCTCGCCGTCTCAATCTCTAGTCAGTACCCCCAAACAGCATAGAGGCTGATGACCCCTTCGCGATACATAGGCTCACGCAGAGTCGGGTTTAGTGGAGGGTACAACGTGCCATTAGCAACAAATCCCTTCAACTCATGGGCAACAGTCTTGGATTGTGGAGATATCCCAGTCACATCGTAAGGACATGTTTCCACTTAGAAACGGCTCCTACTGATCTTGATACAGGTACGATAACACATGGGCTCTGCACCAAATCGAAGAAGGTCATAATGCAATCCTCACCCGCGCCCCGGCAACGGATGCCAAAAAGAAAGGTCCATCAAAGAATGGCAAGACCCTTCCCCGGGTCATCACACTTGGAGGTGATCATACCATTACCCTCCCACTCTTGCGTTCCATCAACCGCGCATACGGCCCCATTTCTGTGATCCATTTCGATTCGCATCTTGATACTTGGAAGCCAAAAGTCTTCGGTGGCTCTCCAAGCAAAGTTGCGAGTATCAACCACGGCACATACTTCTACCATGCTGCGCAAGAAGGGTTGCTCGCAAATGACAGCAACATACACGCCGGTATCCGCACAACTTTGAGCGGCCCCAGTGATTATGAAAACGATGGGTACTGTGGGTTTGAAATTGTGGAGGCTCGAGAGATTGACACCATCGGAATGGATGGTATCATCAAGAAAATCCACGATCGCGTTGGTACTACCAAGCCAGTCTATCTGTCCATTGACATTGACACTCTCGACCCAGCCTGTAAGAACCCCTCCATCTCCCGATAGGTTTCCAGCTAACAATCTCGAGTCGCACCTGCCACTGGCACACCCGAAACTGGCGGCTGGTCGACGCGCGAACTTCGCACCATCCTTCGTGGCTTAGAAGGGATCAACCTGATCGCTGCCGACATTGTTGAGGTCGCACCAGCATACGATACGAATGCCGAACATACAACCATGGCTGCCGCAGATGCCCTTTATGAAGTCATGAGCTTGATGGTAAAGAAGGGTCCGTTGAGCAACATGATGCTGGAGAGCGACGAGATTGTGAAGCCGAAGTATGAGATATAAACTTGCCATGTATCGTATCAATGCTAGCCGAAAGCGGCGAAGGATCCGATAGAAGCACAAGGCGCTTACAACTTATGGTGAGGAACGATTCATGATTTTGGGACAGATGGATGGATTTATTTGGAGTGATAGTAGAGATGGAAAAGGAAAAAGGAAAAAGCAGCTAGCAAAATATCAACCCCTGTTTTCCCACACTCACATGACCTATCCAAACCCCCACCAGCGCACAGACTGTTTCCCTTCACCAGGAACCAAACTTTGTAAAGTTTCACTCAAAAATAAACATCACGTATTTTCGCAGCTTCATTTCCGGACGTGCCGTGCCAGAGATAAGGCTCACAAGTTCTGTCGACATTTAAGCATACGAGAGCTGGAGCTACAAGGGCGCACCAGCTGGGTTTGCCCGCTGAACCCCTGTCTTATTGGCGCTTTTGGGCCCTGTCAGCCTGCGGATAGAGCTGATCTCCTATGGTCTCACCACCACAAAGTCGACTGCGCCTCCATGCAAGTCGCAGAAACCTCAAATCAAGAAGCCCGGCCAGATCCTCCCAAGAGTGCTGCGGTGAGTTGGGGCGCCGCACCACAAACAAATGTCTCCCGACTTCTGTCAGCTTTCCCGTTTTCCTCTTTTTTTCTTCTCTCATGTCTGCAGTCATTCTCTCGTGTCATCGCTTTTGAATCTCTTGCTGTAAGTCACCAGCCGTCGCGACAGGCTCGTTGGAACCTCGTGTTATTCCCATGAGTTAGCTTTTGCTATTCTTGGCATATGGGCTATACAGCCATCAGGCTCCGACTTCGACCCAAAAGCGCGTATTGTGCAACAATGGCGGACTTTGATCCCCCCTCGACGCTGGCAGACTTTACAGTTCCAGCAGCGACAACGCCAACATGGCATCACCGAGCCAAAGAGACCTACACTCCGACATCCTCATATACCCTTCCCTCAACCATCTCCTCTTCCTTGCCCAGTTCCAGCAACCACGACTCCCCAAACTTTTGGGACAAGTTCGGCAATGGGGCCAAGGTCGCAGTTATACTCAGTGCCATGCTCGGTGTCCTGATCGTGGTAGTCCTCTCTATGTGGTTTTGCTGTAATTGCTGCGGGCTGCGGCGGAAGAGGAGGAGACCCCACGAGCAGGACCGGGCTGAGAGAAATGCAAATGGGGTATTGCCCATGCACGCCTTACAGAATAGAACAGTAGTTGAACCACCGCCGATGGCAAGGCTGGGGACAAGGCCGGTCAGCGATGCTCCTCCGAGTTATGAAGAAGCAGTGCCCGCGCAACACCAGAGACTTGCTGGCGGACTCTCGAACACCACCAGTGAAGAGGATGATGCTGTTATCTCGGATGGAAAGACGCCGCTGAGCGAGATGCCTTTTGAGGATGTGGTGCTCGACCATGTCTCTTCGCAAAGTTCTGGGAGTCGCACATTTGATCAGATGCACCACGGGGCGGGCGGCGATACTCGGGGACATACGAATTCGTGATGAAAGGAATATGAAAGTCGTATGTCAAGGTTGGAAAGGATCCAGTAATTCGAAACATAGGAGACAGGAGCTCCATCTAGTTGGAAAAGAGATCTTGAAGACGGGACGATATACGTTGTGGTCGGGAAGGCTGATACCAATGGAAGTAATATCGAGGATCAACCAATGACCTCTACAGCTCCGACCTGTATTGTCGAGGGTCTTCTAGGGGCAACTTCGGCTTCACTCCTTGGGTACACAGGAGAATATGAAGAAAAATGAAGGGTACGAATACAGTAAAGTAATGTTTGGGGGTTCGGGGAACTCTTGTCCAGCAGGCATTCTCGATTTGAGTTCACTTCTAAGATCCAGAAGAATAATCATTTAATATATTTCCAAATACAAAGCACATTCATATTACCAGTTGATATTACCCGGCCAATTGGCACTGGACCAGCAAACGTATTAAGCTGATCCAACAACCAGCTTGCCGGGTCAACAGCATTTACACCCCTCGTACAGACGAAGATCTCTAGCCAGCATGGGTATTACTCGCTGACATGTTCACACTTGTACTGTACAACCGCGGATCATTTGACGGGGACTTCTAGACATGTCGGGTTACTGGTAGCTCAGTATCAAACTCAGATAACACGAGTACGATAAAAAAGAACAAATACATATCGAATGGAAAGAAGAAATCATCAGCCAGAAAGTACCATCCAGAATATCCTCATTGTTGCAAGCACAAAAGTATAGTACCTGAAAACCCAAGTTCTAGCCCCAAAACCCCATCTTTCGCAAGGCCCTTCCCTATCGAGCCTGAAGCTTCCCTCGGCTCCGCCGATCTACGACCTGCCAAGAACGAACAATCTCTCCCCCCTCACCAATCTTAGCTATCGCAGCCGCGTTAGTAAAAAGCTGAATCCCAGGTCCTGGGCGAGGTAGTGCCCGCTTCCAGATAAAGATAAGACGGTACGGTGACGGCTGAGATGCGTGATGCATGCAACCGCGTGGTACCTCTGCAGCTTTAGATTGCGCTGCTACATGGGTATTCTCCTAGCTGTGATTTCCCTGCTGTATATTTGCGAGTTCCCCATGCCAATTGAAGCTTCCTGTTGTTGTGTTTGTTTGTGTTGTGTGCTTGCTTGCTTCGTTCTCAATCAATTGCTCTCCTATAGCAATGTTGACCTCCCCCCTCTCAAAGAGCATCCTGCTCCTCTCCCTCTCACTTTTCTCCCCCTCAAACGCCTCCCCGGCCCCCCGCAATACCCCCCAGAACTCAACATGCACACGCACCAAGTCGCCGTTCTGGGCGCCGGGATGGCAGGAATAGCAGCAGCGCAAACACTGCACAATGCCTCCATTACTGACTTCCACATGTATGCTACAATCTGCCTTCATTTTTACAGTCATTTGAGAGCCAAAATCTTCAGGAGCTTCTATTTGCCTCCTCAGTTCCCCAAAGCCCTTCAAACCCGTTTCTGATTTTATCTACAGCATAGACGTAAACTCCTACATCGGCGGGCGCGTCGCCCACACAACATTCGGCACAAACCCCTCCACCGGCAAACCTTACACCGTAGAACTAGGTGCAAACTGGGTACAAGGTCTCGGGTCCCCAGGAGGCCCGGAGAACCCCATCTGGACACTAGCCAAAAAATGGGGCCTCAACAACACCTACTCGAACTACTCAAGCATTCAGACATACGATGAGAACGGCATTGCAGATTACGCGGCGCTGCTGGATGACTATGAGACGGCGTACAGCACGGTAGAGGAGCAGGCGGGCACGATCTTGACACAGAACCTGCAGGATCGCACGATGAGGACGGGGCTGAGTATTGGGGATTGGAAGCCGAAGAAGGATATGAAGAAGCAAGCGGCGGAGTGGTGGGAGTTTGATTGGGAGTATGCTTATAGCCCTGATCAGAGCTCGCAGACTTGGGCTATTGTGGTATGTTCCATTTCCTACCAAAACAAAACATGTATGAAAGAAATTGAGAGAGAAAGTACTGATGGAAACAGAACTACAACACAACATTCTACCAATTCTCCGACGAAAATAATTACGTCTGGGACCAGCGCGGCTTCAACTACTTCATCGAGTCCGAAGCCTACACCTTCCTGACCCCCTCAGACCCCCGCCTCCACCTCTCCACCAACGTAACCTCAATCTCCTACTCCAACTCCGGCGTGACCATCACCGCCTCCGACGGCTCCTGCATCGCCGCCGACTACGCAATCTGCACCTTCTCCGTCGGCGTCCTCCAGAACGACGTCGTATCCTTCACCCCGCCCCTTCCCGAGTGGAAACAAGCCGGCATCGAAGGCATGCAAATGGGCACCTACACCAAAATATTCTTCCAATTCCCCCCCTCAGCCTCGGGCTCCTATTTCTGGGAAACCGGCCCGGACCCCACCACGCAATTCTTCCTGTACGCCGACCCCATCGAGCGCGGCTGGTATCCTGTCTTCCAATCGCTCTCCGCGCCCGGCTTCCTCGAGGGCTCGGGAATCTTCTTCGTGACCGTCGTCTACGCGCAGAGCTACCGCGCCGAGCAGCAGTCCGACGACGCTACCAAGGCTGAAGTGCTCGCTGTGCTGCGGAGCATGTATGGTGCTGATAATGTGCCTGAGCCGCTCGATTTCATGTATCCGAGATGGAGCACGGAGCCTTGGGCGTTTTGGCAGCTATAGCAATTGGCCGCCGGGATTGGGGCTCGAGACGCATCAGAATCTGAGGGCGAATCTGGGGAGGCTTTGGTTTGCGGGGGAGGCTACTAGTGCGGAGTATTATGGGTTTTTGCAAGGTAACTTTCCCTTCTGTTCCCTTGCCTGACTTTTGAGGATATGTACTAATGAGATTGACAGGAGCGTATACCGAAGGCCAAATAGCAGGTAATACCATTGCAGGCTGTCTGAATGGTAACAAGACGACGTGCCAGAATGAGCATAATTATGAGGTTGTGCGCGGCTGTACAACGAGCGAGAGGCAGTTGACGCCTGATAATGGGTGGATCGTTTCGAGTATGGAGACTTATGGTTTCTGATTGTACGGCTATAACATATAAATACATAAAAGCATATAATTATAAAACTCTTTACTTCACTTGAGTATGCTAACGAAGGAGATACTTGGGGATCCTCGCAAGCTACCGTCTTGATCCGAAAATAAGACCATAGTAAAGTCTCATATCCAGTGAGACATTTACATGGTCTTATTTTCAAATCAATACGGTAGATAATATGACAGCGATGATCTTAGCTGATGATCATCTGCTTATTTTTGGGATTTGCGGCACACTCTTCCCATGTGTGGAATTACATGTGCCTCTCCAGCTTCTGAAATGCCACAGGTACAACGAAGTACAACAAGAGATAACAAACATAAGAAGCCACGCTTGAAACATATAAGTACTGATCCATCCCGATGGTGAACAGCTAACAGTCGACTCCCTTGCTCCTCAACTCTCTTAGACAACCTTTCAACCATGCAAGATAAAAACAGACGCAAAACATCTTTTAGCTGAATAGAAAGACTGCTCAACGACTTGAAACGCAATATATAAAGCTCGAAAAGACCTCGAAGATTTCAACTAGCTTCGAATTCACTCATCGCGTATCACAGCTAGATACGAATTCCGTACAAGAAAACCCACTAGCTTTCTGATCCTTTAATTTCACCATACGCCAGCCCACTGTATCAAACGCCAATGCCTACCAATGACCCAAATGCCCTATACCGGCGTCCCCGGCGCTGCGGACGTTGCGGTCCCTAAGGCTGCGGATGTGGCGGTCCCAGAGCCCGGTGTTGCGGTCAGGGGCTTTCGGCCCCAGACCACGTAGACTTTGTGGTATGCGTGTACACGCTTGTCTTGTATTGCTTTCCGGACGTTCACGAGATATACCTACGTATGGTTAGCAACAGCAGGCAAAACCAACCCTGTCTATGCTTACCTCAATCTCCGTCTTGCTCCAGTTCAGAATCCGCGAGAAAAGAGCCATGCTCAGCCCAGACAACCCCGACATCCAGTTCTCTTCCGACATAACGCCCAGAGTTTTTAGGTGCTTGTCGCGCGGCCAGCCATTGATTGGCAGCTTGAAGACTTTCTCCTGCACGTCGACGAAGCCAGCAGCTTCGTACCATCTCTTGAATTTATTCGCTATCCGCATAGGTCTATCCGCCTCCATAGCCGCATCGTCCCCATACTGGGTCCATTCCGAAAACGGCCAGTCGGGCGGCATCGTGCCGTCGTCGCAGTACGGCGTCGACATTATATCCTGGCTTTCCATGTACCCTCCCGGCTTGGTGTAGTAGAAGCCCTTCCTTATGATCTCGCGAAAATCGGTGAAGCAGCCGAGCAGCACGCGGGTGTGGATGTAGTCGAAATAGCCAGACGGCAGGGTCCAGTCTTCCTCGGAGGCATCGTCGATGAAGAAATGCACGTTTTCGGGGACGGAAACGGGCTGCACGGGAGAGAGGTCTGTGGCTTGGACTTCAGCGTCGGGGAACTCGTCCCCCATTTCTATGGCCCATTGGCCTGTACCCGTGCCGACATCGAGGATGCGCTTGGGGTTGTTGAGGGGCGCGAAGTAATTACGATCTGAGAAACAGTATTTGAGGATTTCGAACTGGAAGTCGAGGCGGTCGGTCTCGTTGGGGTCGTTGGGGAAGTGGTATGCTGAGGGCGCATTTTGTTAGCAGAAATTGGAGGGGAAAATGGAGGCGGGGATGATTACTGCCGGCGCGAAAGCCATGATATGTACGCCCGTTCTCCTTGGGAAACTCAAAGACGCTGTTGGTGACGGACTGCGATGAGTCGCTGCGCGGTGGAAGTCAGTAAATATAATTATGCTGTCAACATACTGCCGCAAGGGGAGAAGGGGAGAGACGGTGCGGCGCAGCACCAGCACAGCATCTGTACCACATCGTCTCCGGGCAGCTGGAACCTGGCACTGGAACCACTGGAAACTCACTCGTCGTTTACTGGACTCCCGACATTCGATATGGACTAACACCCTCACCAACACAACAGATCAGCAAAAGTATTCTAGTTGCAGCTGTGGCCAATACAGTACGGAATACTCACGTCGGCCTCAATGGGCGTGCCAAAGCCAGTCGTGGGCGAGCTTTGCGCGGGACTATGCGTCGCTGCAGCCATTGCCAGTGCGGCGTCGGACATGTTCTGTCCTGGGCCCTTTCCTTTGGCGGAGGCCACTGCTGGATCGTCCTGGTTCATACGGTGCAGAGCAGTGCAGTGTCGAAAGGATATAAGTATGTATGCAAGTGAAGTGGAAGTAATAGTAAGGAAAGTAAAGTCTCAGTATTATAATCTTGCAAATATCAATCCCACACACCGCTTCAGAGTCAAGACCAAAACATCGCGGGACGAGGCCATGGAGGAAGGTGGAAGGGATTTTCTTTTGCTACTGTGATGTACGTGCGGTGCCTGTACCAAAGCAGGAGGAACTACCAGAACTTTAGAAACTGGGGAAAGAAGGGTTCTTCGAGCTGCGGGGCCATAGCAGCAAAAGGCTACTACTTACTCCCTGCTCCCCACCTGTGGCCACCACTTACGGAGCCGTACCAGTGCCACTTACTATGCACGCACACGAGATCCGATTGCTCCAGGCCGAATTAATAATAAGGTGTGCCCGACGGTTTGGCAATGGTAATTCCAGCAGGGTGGTTTCGTGTCATGCATGGGTTTGTAGGCCGTGCAGGCCTGTTTTGAGCCTGTCCGCCCCAAGTACCGAGCGTCGAATCAGCGACTGCTCTCCTTTCTCCCTTCCTGCACTTGTGCCCAGAGGAGGCAGGTCCTTAAGCCTCCAGCGGGACACCATGCGGCCTTGGGGGCCTTAGGGGTAAGCCTCGTCCGTCCCCGTCTACGGCTCCCACCAGTCTTGCAAATATCTCAAATACTTCAAGAACCTTAAGTCGAGGTCCTTGGACTTATCAGCCGTCTTATTTTAAAGCTGCAACGTAGCAGTACCGTACCTCCAGACTGTAGAAGCGTTTGAGAGTAGCATGCTGAGGAAAACTTCACTTACCCCTATTCTGGGGCTATTTACACTTAGTCTCCTTGTTTAAGTCTATCAACCAAACGGAAGAGAAGGAAAAGTAAGAAGGTGGGAAGTCCTCTCTATTTCGAAGTAAAGTTTCCTGTCTCCTGGTCTCCCGTCAGAAAGTCACTTTCAGATCCCCAGATCCTTGGCCGCGGGGCAACCGGAATGTGGGCAACTGACGGGCGGCGAGAGCCAGGCTACCCAGGTCGACGACTTCATTGGTAGAAACTCAACCTTACGGTACATGCATATGCACAAAAGCAGTACTCAGGCATGGCTGCTGCCGTTATTCGGAGAAGGTGCTCTCTCCGCACTTCGAACAGAGATAACCCGATGCCATGCCACACTAAAGCCATAGATACAAACGTTGTTTCTTGTTTCCATCTACCGGAGCGGTACTTGGCATACACACTTTTTTCCTGGAATGGCCTGCTCCTAGTATCCAGTTTTTATTCTGAAACTTTCTTATCAATAGATGATGGATGGACTCATGTGCCCTCTCCAGCAGACAGGTTCGATAACTTCAGCCTTTGTTCATGCGGTACCATGGGAGAGTGGGGCAGGCACATGCAGAACGCAAAGGCTTTCTTTCGCTGAACCCAGCTCCTTTACCTTCGTAAGCGCACCTCTCTCCCGCCGTCACGGCTGCTGGGCTGCTCAATAGCTGCAAATTGGACCCGACATAAAGGTATGCCCGCTGAAGAACGCCGTCTTACGGCCCAGGAATGTTTGCTGGTACAGATAGTGCTTACGAGTGCCCCTGCTCTTGCATGCGCTCCGGCTTCGCGCGACGATCGCTAATATTTTCAGAGATCGCGCTGATAGCGCTGATATTTCTCCCGGCGCGTCGTCTGTATGTGGCAAGTATAACCTGGAACAACTTGAGAATCTGAGATGCGCACTTCGAATGAGTCGAGGCCCGGAGCTTCAATGCCCCAATAGAAACCGCTGTCTTTGGTTGGTCCTTTTGCTTTCTCCGATCAACCTCGATTCAACCCACGCGGTACATACGAAGTAGAATTCTGGGCACTTCCCTGCGCAGTATCATCGAAAGTCACTACCGGGGCCCATATCCTCTCAAACGGTCCGTCAGTTGCTTATATATCTCCGGTGGGGTGACTTTGCTCAACTCGATGGAACGTGCCCCGCATTTTGACTAATTTTCTTCAGGGGAGTAGGTTCCAAACTGGTCATAGAGCCATGGGACGAATTGTCTCTCTATTTGGAGAGAAGATTACTGATCAACAAATCCGGTCATTTTCCAGGCCAAGTCAGATGAAACAGTCCGATCTACACGATCATGACTTTCTCCGTCGCCGCTTCTTATGCCAAGCTCCGTTCGCTAGTTGACGAAACAACAAACGATGCTCTCCCATCTCCGTCTTCCATCACAAAGGGATTAGACTCTTTACCAGCTCATCTCTCTACGGACGGCCTCGGAGAAGAGGCGACAGAAGCTCATCTCCTCTCGGACATATGCCCTGGCTTCAATGGCCCGAAAACGTCCTCCAATTACTATGGATTTGTCACGGGAGGAGTGCTTCCCATTGCTGAGCTGGCAGATAATATCGTTACAGCTTTCGATCAAAACGTACAAGTGCACTTAGCAGATCAAAGTATCAGTACCTTCGTGGAGGACAGGGCTCTGAACATGCTCGTTGAGCTTCTGAATCTCGGTCACGGATGGGATGGGAGGACTTTCACCACTGGTGCCACCGGCTCCAATATCCTTGGTCTAGCTTGTGGACGAGAAGCTGTTATCAACTACCGCTTGAAAGCTGCTGGTGAAAGTCATGGAGTTGGCGAATTGGGGCTGCTGGCTGCTTGTGCCAAAGCTGGCATCAAGGAGATTCAGGTCTTGACGACCATGGGCCACAGCTCGCTCTACAAGGCAGCCAGTGTCGTAGGGATTGGCCGGACTTCTGTCAAGGACATTCCATTTAGTAAGACTGAGCCATGGAGAATCAATATTGAACTACTAGAAAGAGAATTGAAGCGAGAGAAAGAGGGCGTAGTAAGCATCGTGGCCTTGAGCGCGGGAGAAGTCAACACTGGCCGGCACGCAACCGACGGCTTGTCCACCATGGAGACAATCCGAGAGCTCTGCGACAAACACGGAGCCTGGCTACACGCCGACGGAGCCTTCGGCATCTTCGCCCGGAGCCTCCCAGCAACCGACGAATTCGCCTCCCTCATCACATCCTGCTCCGGCCTCGAGCTCGTGGACAGCATCACCGGAGACGGCCACAAGATGCTCAACGTCCCCTACGACTGCGGCTTCTTCCTCACCCGCACCCCCAGCATCCTCTCCTCCGTCTTCCAAAACCCCAACGCAGCCTACCTCGCCTCAGGTCCCTCCTCCATCCCCTCCCCCCTAAACATCGGCCTCGAAAACTCGCGCCGCTTCCGAGCCCTCCCCGTCTACGCCGTGCTCCTAGCATACGGGCGAGCCAGCCTCGCCGATATCTTTGCCCGCCAAGTCAGACTCTCGCGCGGCATCGCTGCGTATCTGCAACATCACCAGGCCTATGAGCTGTTAGCCCAGGGAGCAGACGCAAAGGGCGATCTGCGGAACACGCATATGATTGTCATCTTCCGCGCTAAGAATGAAGTCCTGAACCAGGAGTTAGTGGGGAAAATCAACGGCACGAGGAAGATGTACGTGTCGGGTACTAAATGGGACGGCCAGCCCGCTTGCAGAGTTGCAGTCAGTACGTGGAGAGTGGATGTGGAGAGGGACTTGGAGTTGGTGAAAGGGGTTCTGGATGAGATTGCTTCGCCAGGGTCTTAAGTGTCGATGTACGTACTGTACTGTGATCCAGGTGGACGGACTCATCTCCGAGCCGCATCTGCTATTAAATTCACTTCATCTCCACCTCCGATCTGTCAGTCTTATACCTGTCTGAGAAAAGACACGAGGAGTGCCAACTTTTCTTTTTCATACTGCCAGATGCCCCAAAAGTGTTTGACCTTGTGACTTACTGCTTATTGATGCATACCGCGTTTTTGATGCAGACTTACAAGTATCACTCTATTCCAAGATCATTGGCCTCGAATTCCACTTTCTATTTGCGTAAAAAAATATTGGAGACTCATGCCGTTTTTCGCAATTGGAGTCTCACTTTACCCCGTGGAAACTTCCCGGGAGGTTCGATATCTTAGCCATTCATTATGCTGCTGAAATTTGCTATGAGTACAAAGTTGCAATTGTTGTCTTGGCTGCCCTTATCAACTTCACCTTTTTCATTCTCAGCTTTAAAAGTACCAATTACTACCTTCCCATAAGAGAAAGAAATATCTGAGGTTGTCCTAGAATCCGGCACGTTACTCGCACATTTCCATTTTCGACGTGATAAATCCACCATACCGTCGTTTTGAAAATGTGGGGAACCTATTGTGGGTTTACATTTCTGATAAATTATGGAAATCGGAATCAGGGTCTCTCGGCCCGGAACGAAGCGCCAGGCCGCCTGCTAGCTCGTCAGTATACTTCACCTCTATCGCTAGTCCACTCATTAGCTCGCGAGCCACCTACAAGACTTGCTTGACTATTGGTTCACAAGAGCCGAAGATCGATCTGGAGAATCGATCATATGATGCAGAGTCGTGGAGTGAGAAGGGAAAGCAAGAATCGCGCAAGGAAGGGTGAAGACAGAAGTTCGTTCTTTTGCGTTATCATTAATGGTAGTTCCATCTCTGCTAATAACAATCAACACACATCTTTCCTAGCTAGATATAACGCATTATCCCTTAATCAGCACAAACTCCCCCACCGTCGCTCCCTCCCCGTCCTCCTCCCAACACCCCTCCACAACAAGCCTCGCATAACTACCACTCCACGCGCCGCCCTCAACACCCACAGTCGTCGTGTTGCCCACAACAGGCACCACCTCCTCCGCAGCCTCCGCTTTATACGGCAGACTTGGCTTAATGCCATCGACTTCAATGACTATCTCCTCTCCATACAGCGCGCTGCCATCTGTGCTATTGCCCAGATACACAGTGACGTTCCTGGGTGGCCGCGCCCCCCAGTCGAAGAACAGGCCTGAGACGGGGGAAGCGGGGATCGAGGTCATGTTCACGAGGAGGGATGCGGAGGCGTTGGTAGCTGGCTGCCAGCGGGTGGCGGATGCACCGTCGATGGCTGCGACGGGGAACTGACCTGGCGCGTAGGCGTCTGTGCTAGTCACGGGCAGGCATTGCAGTAGGTTGTTGGGCGTGGTTTGGAGCTGCCAGTAGAGGCGGTTGGGGATGGTGATGGTTTGGTTTAGCGAGATGGTGTAGG
>QGMK01000580.1:0-21210 GCA_007825345.1 Lachnellula suecica
CCCCCAAACCCTGGAATAACCCTAAGCCCTAACTATAACCCGAATCCTAACCCTCCTAACCCTCCTAACCCTAACTGTTGCTAAAAAAAACAATATTTGGACCTGGTTCAAACCCCGGTCAAATTACTCGCTTAATGTCGGCGGGGAAAAAAGTGCGCCCGACGCTAAATAAAGTGCGCCTTCAGCGTGACACTGGCTTCGGTGAGGATGGCGAGGAATGGATTTTGCGTTTTCCAATCGAGGGTGACACTTTCGGTCAGGGATTTGCGACGTGCAACAAAAAGAGATCATTCCCGTATCCTGCTTTTCGGAGTTGTTTGCTTATTGAAGAGACAGTACTGGAAATGAAGAGGGACAGTGTGATTTAAAAGAGTATAAGCCGCATGGCTTTTCATTAGGCACGCTTCGCGTGCCTTATACTAAGAGCTGACTAATTACACGTGACTCTAAATTGACAACAGGGATGACAAATATCATGTGAAACTCGAGAATGGGGCCAGGACCTTATCTCATAAATCAGACCCTCTTCCACGGAGGGCGCGTGCCTATTTAGGCCTAGCCCCACGTTAAGCGATGGGGCGGCCTCAGGCACGACGCTCTCCTCAGAGGAGAGCGTCGTGGATCCTTCAACCCCTATAAAAATCCATATTAGTAAGAGTCTGGTTTATGAGATAACCAGGACCTGAAATAGATGGAGGTCAAAAACGGCCTCTAGCGGATAAGTAGCCACGTAGTGGGGACCGGATAGTTTGGAGAAAGAGGTATGGGGGAAATTTCTGGAACCGTAGTTGGTTTCCTCATTCCATATGCCCGGTTGGGAGGTAGCTTACCACCATTGAAGAAAGAGAAGGCTTTGGCGGAAGAGAGGTCTACGAATAGGGTCTCTATCGTCTACCGTAGAAGCAATGGCTTAATCACGTGAATGTGCCGAATGACGCATTGTTGGCGCGAGGAACGTTGGCCAGATGAAAATTCCGTCCTTTAGCAGTGATACATTCAGGGTGTGTGGAAGCAACGTAAGTGAGGCTGTCTTCATCAAAATTGTCTATGCTAACTGAGTACCAGTTCTGCACCCCCACCCTATCGCGTTCAACCATCGTCTGCCTCGCTGCCAACACATCAACAAGGCGAGGGTACAATCCGAAGGTTCCAAGATCCTTAACCTTGACCAACAAGTCAACGACACCCAACAGACGAACATTCCATAGTCTCGAGACGGAAAGTAACAACGGAGATGATAGTGATCGGCGAGGGGATTAATGGAACTATTGCAGAGGATGCTCGAGCAAGTCTTGACGAGGTGATCGATCAGTTACGAGCCGAGGGGAGGTTGGAAGCGGGGCAAGAAACAACTCATGAGACTCTAAAATGGACGACTGAGACAATCAGAGCTGCTGGGGACTTTGAGAAAGTATACTTCACACAAAGTCTCAACCTGCGTGATAATGCTGACTGACCACTGAAGACTGTCAACCTTAAACCCCTCGAGACTCTCGGAGTCACCACGGGTCAGGGTAATATGAAGGGAAATATCAAATGGACAGGACCTATAGTGTACCACGATGTCTTGCCCGATCCCCCAACATACCAACAAATCGCTCCCGGATATGAAGTCATCGGAATACTGGCACTGGGCACACTTCAGCTGCCTGAAATCGGCGAGAGTGGGAAGAAAGAGATCAGCAGTGGATCAGTGGCGTATTTTCGCGGCTCTGACCCAGTTGTCTATCGTTCATGTGGAGGAGGCCGAGGCATACTGTTTTACATTAGTATCTAACCTGCAAGAAGTCTTGTATGTCGAATGTCAATGGTATCAACTGTAGACGGTTCTTTACGTACTTTGTGTCAGACCATGATCCCTGGGTGTGTGGAAGTTCCATTCTGAAGCTGGCCCATACCACCCAATCCATTGCTGCTATCTTTCTGAGCCAGAAACACGTTTCCGGTCCCTACGCCAAGAAATTGCGGAACCATTCTCGTCGCACTCAAATTGGACATCATGTTTGGATTCATCATGAACATCCCTTCCTGATTAGCCTCCGAGTCCTGTACGTTTGGCAGGCAACGTGCCTTGCCCAAACTGCTCAGCATGCTTGTATCGATCATCAGCATGTTCGGATCTACTGTGAGCTCCTGGCTCGAGTCCAACTCCAGTGAGCTTGGCAGGCAACGTGCCTTACCCAAACTGTTCAACATGCTTGCGTCCACCACCGGCATGTCCTGAGTTGAGTTTGAGTTTAGTGCGCTTGATAATCTGCTTGTATCCATCGATGCTACTTCTCCAGAGCCAGGATCTGATGCGTCTAAGTTTTTGGCGCAATTGAAATTGGACTCTAGCCATAAGTCAGTCGAGGGTGTAGGCCTTAGAATCCCGATTTGTTGATCAGTCATATATTGGGCGATACTACCATTCCCGATATTCCCTGCGGCATTTGAAGTGGTAACGTCGGCGAGAATGTTGATGGCAGAATCGTTAGGCATGGTAGACTGTCCAACGTCGTTGAATGTGACTTCACTCGGAGTGTTCGAGCTCGTAGTGATCGGACTGCAACTCCTTGGACGCTGGTTCTCAATGCCAGTATCTCCCGGAAGCGGACAGGTCTCAGTAGTTTGGCTGTCGAATGCAAACGGACTCTGATCAGACGTATGGTGCTCCTCCACCCGTTTGCGCTTTGTATGATCCTTAGTCGAAGGAACCTCAAGATTTTCATCCAAGTGTTTTCTGACTGCTTTCAGAAATGGAGTAGGGCTCGATTTAACTTCCCCAAAGTTCCACCCATATGCAAGCAGTCCGACGACGATTGCACGTGCACCTACTCCGTTCAATGATTTGGCACGTTGATACTGTATAGGAAGATGGGCTTCCATAAATTCAAGGACCAGTTGTACATCTTTCGTGTTCGTATTCTTCTCCCAGCTGCGTTGAAAATTCGAAGTTAGTAAACTGAAGCGGCATGGAGCGAATGGCGACTCACCAGCCCGCGTCAGGTCCCATTTCGAGAAGAAAGCCAGGACCTGCCAGAAATACCCATTCAAAAAAGTTCCTACTCCTCCTTTTATCTTCGTGAAAGTCTTCTTTCGAGATTTTGTTGGCCTTAACAAACTTCTCCAAGGCAGCTGTCATTCGTTTGCGGCCCACGGAAAGTCCCAAGTCCTTCCGCGTCGTCGTTTGTGAATAATGAGCGACATCATGAACTGAGAACATGAGGCAAAAACGGCCAGCGCAACCAAGTTCAATCTTGCCCTCCTCGATCTTCTGGCGGCCTCGTCGTAGTCGACATGTCCGGCTCAGTCCCTGTTCGAAGCCGGCAAATATCGTCCCTTTGCTAGACCATAAGTTTTCGTAAGACTGCAGAGGAAGAGCTTTGGCAGACGCGAAGGATTGAATGAGTCGATTCAGACGATTTATTCGATCCGTATGGATGCTCTTCTCCCGAAAGTACTTCACAGCAGGATTGCCTGAATCCAACAACGAAGCATCGGCAGTGGGCTGAGGTTGGGCGATGGAAGTTAGTGCATTTGCACATGGTGAGGTAGTAATCGGAGGAATCAAATTCGATGAGGAGCACGGTGACAGCGCTTTTGATACAGGAGTGTTGGGCGAGAAAACGCTCACAGCAGCCGCTGAGAGGGAAGCGTCTTCTGAGGTACCACATGACGAAGGACTATTCAAAGGAATACTGTGCACAGGATTGGACGGTAGCTTTGGTAAGACAATTCTTAAACTTGAGAGAACATTTTGGTGATGCAGGTCGGGAAGAACAGCCCTGTGAGGTGGGAAAAGCTGTAAATAATCTTCCGTAGTGCCTCGCCCGAAAAACTTCCTGAAGCAAGTCTTCAGTTCCTATTTGCAAGTCAGCGGAACTGAATACCGGTACAATAGAAAAGTAGTCAATTACTTTTGACTTGGTGACATCTGCGGGCGATAATTTGCTCAAGACGCCTATGAGGATTTCTTCATGGCTCTTTAGAGCGATGGGGTTGCTCGAATCGTAAGGAATTTCCATATATGAAGTTGCTCCTGCACCGCACAAGTAGATGAGGGAAGGTGAACTGGAAGCATCGCAAGGTTTCGTGTGCACAAAAGCACATGAAACCCCTGTTCCTTCGCTTAGCACAGTACGCCACGCTGAACGCCCAATTGCGAGCCCGATGCAGTCCAATGACGAGAGTGCGAACGTCAGCCAGGGATTTGCGACGAAGATCTGACACCTTATCCCCGGTGGCTGTAATGCTTCCAAGCATACAGATATACCCTAATCAAGTTAACTGGTATTGAAAAGATGATCTGGGTATCAGTGTGGGGATTCGAATGTCATGGTATCTTCCTAGATAGGAATAACCTCCCACCCGTAGCCTTTTCTTCTTGTTAGCAATAGCGTCGGCGGAATGATGCATCTGAACCCGAGGAAGGGACGGTAGTTCGTTCCTGAATCGTAATATCAGAAGGCGCAATTGAGATGTATATAAGTGTTACATCCAATCGAGGCAACTGAGATGTGTTCGCATCTTGCTTCTCACCGCAATTCTTACCATTTTCCCCAGACATCTTGCAGCTACGCCCAGTTTTCATGACCTCCCCCAGGTTGTCTTTTAATAAACAGCCTCACATTCAGTTGTCTTCCATCATTGGTCATCCAACATTACGCCTGCATGCCGTAGACGCCCGCCGCCGGAATCCAGCCACACCTGCTCAGTCTCGGATATGCATGGAAGGACTCTAGTTTCTTCCTCGCTGCAGATGCATATCTCTTCTCGAGTAAACGAAGGGAACTCTCCTCTCGTTGATTTGAGCCTTTCCCTTGCGATCTTAGCAGCAGCTATTCTCCAATGCATCCTCCCCGCTCGCTGGATCTTCATTCGCATCCGTCGCATTACCGGCAAGACCGGCGATACTGGCAATACTGGCAATACCGGAGACACTTGGGAAATTTCAGATAATCCCTGGCTCTTTTCAATATGCAGTGTGTTCCTTTTATTGTCCATTGGGCTCGTCGTCTATAGCGGTCTGGTGTTCACTCTTCCAAGCCGATCAAGTCGACCCCCTTTTCAACTTTGCTCGTTGGTTCTGCTTATTTTGATTCCGAGGGTGCAGATTGTTTACGAGGTACTTTACCTGAAACATATCTTTTGACCGCTGACACTAACAACTGATAGTCCGCAATGCTGTGGTTTATGTCAACGTCCTGTCGTTATTGTATGACAAGATTGTGGATATATTATGCCGTCCTGGTCGTTGCTGTTCTGATTCTTGTAGTTTTCATGTACGTATTTCTGTAATTTGTTATTCAAATTGATAACTGATATGTGTAGTTTAACTGGACAACTATTGATCAAACTCCGGTTTCAAAAAGTTTTCTCACTTTCTCTTGTATCGAATATTTTTATATAACTGGTGAATATTTCGTCAGGTTTCAGGACTTTATTCATCCAAAACTAGTGTTTAGATTTTTCTTTTATTTGAATTTGGGGTTTTCTTTATTGACTGGGATTGTTGGTCTGACCTTGGATATTCTAAGCTGTTTTGGAAGAGTTGATTTATTGTTATCTCAATGGGTAAGAAAAGCATAAATTCCGTTTGGAGACCTTATTCTTACGATACGAGTAGGTGCATGCTACGCTGGCTAGCATATTCATCCTTCGGTTCTTGGCATTTCACACATACAGGAGACGGTACCATAATCCTGCTTTGAAAACCGTTTTTGGGACACTGGAAGCTTCTCCAGGTCCGAGATATAGTAGCCAATCGGAACTGAGGCCGCCTAGAACTGCTTTACTTAAGCAGCCAAGCTTTAACGAGTGGCTTCATGCTGCATATTTGGAGGAGCGAATTCCATGGGAGGGGTTTCTAGAGCTGGAAGAACCGAGTCAAGGCGTGATTTGATGTAGATATAGATATATCGATTAGTAGTGAGATGATAAAGACAGGACATTCTTAAACGAGCCATTTCCCCTACTTTGAAGACCGCCATCTTCCACACCCGACCTGAGCGGCGAAAATAATGGAATCATACAACGACCAAGTAATTCATTTCCCATTTCACTTTGAAACGGTTTCTGACTACTCTCTCCTCCTAGATTTCCACCCTGAAGACCGCACTCGAAAACCCTCTTTCACTCCAGCCGAGCATGCAGATCAAATTCCATATCCTACTTGAAGATGGTAAAGGCCACTTTATGACAACCTTGGACCATGAGCCTTTACAATACATCCTAGACGGCCAAAGGATCGTTGAAGCTGATGAGAAGGAGTTTCAACACCCACTTAAAAAAGATATCCTGAAGATATTGGTAAATTGCACGAGGGTAGGGGACGGGAACATGACCAATGTAATCGTACCGTTCAACGCCGAGACGGGGAATTACGATTGGGAAACCAAGATGTTCACGATTGGCAAAAGCAATCTGTGAGAATGTCTTATGAAACAAAGTACTTATACTAACTCTGATTGCAGTTGGGTGCGAATTTTCGAGGCTGATTCCGTGCGCGTGGCAGAAACAAAAGCTGTTCATGCTAATCTAAGTGTTTTTGGAAGGACATATGTGTACTGGCTGAAACAGAAACGGGCGATTTGTTCGGACCTTGAGGTATTGGCGCAGTCGGATGAGTACTGGAAGAGAGCACTAGCATTTGTCAACGAGAAGGTCACTGAGACCGGAGAAAAGCTCACGGAGGCCTACAGAGCCTGGATGAAGATCGAATGATAGGAGTAACCTCCGATGTTATTGGGTTAGAAGGTTCTATCAATACAGCAATGCATGGTCAGCTGAGAGATCAATCGATAGGACATGCACTTGAGTGATTGGCCCATTGGAACCTGCACCTCTGCTCACAACTTCAGACATCCAGAAACTAGGCAGCCATAGGCAGAGCAGATCAAGGGAGCGTCAGGACGCACTTTGTACCTGCCGAGAACTAAGGAGAAAAGAATGAACGGCCAACCACTCCTGTACAAACATGTAGGCTCCATTCCTCTTTCGCCATAGCGCACCAACCGGGACGCCCCAGCTTCTCTTTTGGTCAAGTGAGAAGCCCGAACCGGTCATTCCTCCGTTATGGCCCAGACATAGTGGAGTGGCAAGGGGCCAGGTCAGTCTCCTTGATTGTAGGCCCTACGTAGGGCGGAGCCTACTTTTCTGCAACATTGGATTGCATAAGTAGTGTGTTGAACCTCACCCCTTCATTATAAGTGACCTCGATATGCAGCCAAACTGAACTCACTCTTCACGTGCACTGCTGATCCTTCCTTTCAAAGTCACGTCTGCACCATTTATACTGGGATTTCCCTTCTGATCCTAGGTATCCTCATTATTCTCGAGGGCTGCTTATCATTCAACAAGAATTTCCTCTGACTCATATACTGTTTCTTTTCACTAGTCTCTACACTTTGCTTTAGACAACCATCGAGATTTTCGTGGGTTTGACCATAATCATTGGTACAATCTTCGCTATTATTTTTATGCCACCTTCTTGACTCTCTTGGCTATCCTGTCACTGCTGATTCTGCTGGTTTGTGGGTTGACTGGATCGTTGACCGTATGTACATTTCACCTGCAGAATTTGATTCTTTTACTAACATTGAAAGATTTCACGGATCACGATGAACGGACTAGGCAATGAAAGTACATCGGATTCTCTTCCTGGTAATTCGGGTATGCCTCCAGCAAATATCCAGAGTGATGTCGTTGGTGAAAACACCGAGATAGAGACCGACGCATCAAACGTAAGGGCATTTTTTTTCGTATGGACAGTACCGCTCATCCCTACCAATATCTGATGGTACGATAGGCCGACGTAACCGATGAAGGGGTTGCGGACATGAGGACAACGCAGAGATTGTCCACCACCACAGCAGGATCAGAAGTCTTTAATCACTTCGAAGAACATGGTCGTACATATCATGCATACAAACCAGGAAGTAAGTTAAAGTTCTATCATGTCAATTACATACGTCTGACATCAGCAAGAGTATCTACTACCAAATGACGAGGTCAGTTACAATAACTTTACAGTCGAGATTGCGTGGCTTACTGGACGATAGAAGGAGCAAGACAGATTAGGTGAGGCAAAAACCACCAGCCTCTGAGCGCCCATTTTCTAAAGTCAGGCAGATCTCCAGCATCATCTGTGGCTTTTGACCCTCGGGAATGAACGTCTGTATCTAGCACCAATTGCAGAGCAGCTCCGCACTGTAGGAGGAGGGAAAGTCTTAGATATGTGCACCGGCACGGGGATTTGGGCCATTGATTTTGGTGTGAAACCTTAGCCTTTGGTATGGCGAAGCTAACAGGCCGTGTTCACAGCGGACCAGCATCCAGCGACCGAGGTTATTGGGATTGACTTAAGTCCCATCCAGCCAAAACAGTAAGCGTGCCCATTTTGTTTAGCAGCCTTGTACTAATTATAGGGAGTGTTCCCCCTACTCTGAAGTTTGAGATCGACGATCTAGAGGAGCCTTGGATTTTCAATGAGAAATTCACTTTCATCCACGGTCGTATGCTATTTTCTTGTTTTAGTAACCCCGTCGGTGTCATTGGACAGGGGTTTCGTAATTTGCAACCTGGTGGGTTTCTGGAGATTCAAGATGCACTGCTCTGGTTCCGGTGCGATGAGAGATCCCTTGAGGGAACTGCGATGGAGATGTGGGAGAAAAAGCTTCACGACGCAGCGTGGAGGTGTGGAAAAGACTGGGCTTGCCCGACGAAATACAAGCAATACATGGAAGATGCCGGATTTATCGGCGTAAAGGAAGTTCATTACAGGTGGCCGATAAATCCGTGGCCTACCGACCAGCATGAAAAAGAAAAAGGAAAATGGTCCTTGCAGAATCTTCTATTGGGACTCGAATCGATCTCAATGGCTCTTATGACCCGATACTTAGGTATGTCAGAGCATGAGGTACGCGAAGTTATTAAACGTATGGAGAAGGAGATCAAAAATCGAAAAATTCATGCGTACATTCCTATGTAAGTTGTTTTGGAGTGGAAAATGAAGAGACGACGCTTACAAAACACATAGATCTGTTGTTTACGGCCAAAAGCCTAAGTAAATGGAACCATTCAATGTTCCTCGATACCTTGAGGCGCGCTGAGGTGTGGCGAGGCGAAGCTACCGAGAAGTGAAAGGGGAAGGAAGATATGCAGAGGATTCTAAATGGGAAGCGTCCATGACTTTCGGCCTTGGATGTATCGAAAATAACATCGGCTCCCGTGAACTCACGGTGCTCCATGAGCAGATCTTCCCCAACAGCTCCTCTATCACTCTGACATTCTCCTTCCAGCTCCTTCCCTTCCTCATCCAAACATCGGATCTCAACCATTTTAGTGTATTCGTCGATGGGAGGTTGTTGGACATCGCTCAATTAACGCTAAGCTCTTTCATCCTCCTCTCAGCCCAAGCTCCCAGATCACCGAAATACCCCTCCGGATTGTCACCTCGCCACTCTCGTAGCGCAGACCAATGCTCACTTGGGAACAAAACTTAGTGGCCCACGTGATCGATGGTCACACGCCGCAACTTAGAGCCTAGTTACCTCCGGCACTGCACTCAGGCCATAATCCAATCCAAGAGGAGCGATGCAGGACAAAGGGTACCTCCGCCCCGAAAGAGCACGTTACTGTAACACCTTGGAGGACCGCACCGCGACTTAGCGACTAACCGTATAGGAATAAGTCTTAGACCTTGATCGCCTGAATGCCTGAGGTAAGCACGCAGAACGGTGATAAAATTGGCCGACTTTCCGTGCAGGTCCTCCTCCACCTCTCGATCTGCAAGAAAGGCGCTTTCCAAGTTCCAACCACTTAAGATCGAGGCTTTCAGCTATTCGACAGGTTACGATTTCGGTCAGGAATTTACGACGTACAACAAAAAGAGGGGAGCCAATGGATTTGTCGATATTTGTTAGGCAACTCGAGTTCTACTTCAACCAGCTCTATATTTAGGATCTATAGTCTTTAAATATACAACATGGCCCATACGATACAGGTGCCTAGGCACATACTTTGCATCTTTGCATTTGACGTGAGAAATGTGAGGCGAATGTCGCTTGATCTAATCAACCTAGTCGCAGTGGACCTTTTCAGAAGCCGCACGAACCAACCCCTCCCAAAACTGCACTTTCTATTCAGGAGAGCCGCTTCTGGACCCATTCTCGAGTTGCATGTGATATTTGCCGTCCCTACCTCATTCCGTTGGGAGGTAGCTTACGTGATGCCAAGTTGGTGCGCTCCGCTGGGGCGACCCCGCTCCGCCAAGCGCAGCGCGCCACGGAAATAATACGGAGATATGTTTCCGCCGATAGTTGTAGCCTGAGGCTATAATCCTATCCAACTGCGAATACTCTCTCTACCACCATTCTTTCGAAAGACCTATTATTATTCAAAGATGACCACAAACAGAGAGAGTAGCAATGGTGGTAAGTTGCATAACCCTTCATTCTTAGAGATCCTCCGCCAATAGATCAATATTCAAATCTCAAGGTGCTCACCCACTACGGAATTGCCTGAGTCAGCGCATGTGCCGATGTGGGCTGCCGTAAGTACAGACCGGCTTCCTTGGAGCGGTTATCTCACAGATTTGGTTTGCTCGCCCGTTAGGCAGGGAACATCGATTGGTTTGCTGTGAAGCGCTATCTCAATCAATCGATTGCCTTTTGAATGGTCGCGGTTCACCGTTTAGTGCAGCCGTGTGCTTCGGTAATACGGAGCTCTTTGTTCCGGCCGACAAAAAACCCCTTGAATTTTGGTGTTCCCTGGTACGCCGCCACCCCCAAGGCTGCAGAACCGGCAATCAAAAAGCGAAAAACGAACGCTAGGACCCTACCAACATTCATACGGTCAGGAACCATCGCGCGACGGTCCGAAACTCTTTATGAGCGACAGAAATATTACGATGTTCCCTGACTAGTATTGTCTAGCGTTCGTCAATCGCCAGGAATCGTCGGTAGGTGCGGTGCCAATCCGCTGCCAGGTCAGATTCTTATAAAAATATGCATACACAATAAAAATAAGACTTTCTTTAATACCATTGTGGAGCTAATTGAGCTCATTCTTGCAGTAAACTTTATATTAGAATCCGACCGTGGCGCATTCTAATGCACTCATTCTAGTATTGGCTCAAATGCATCATTCAGAGTTGTTCTTGAATGACAAATCAGTGCGCTATACCAGACGTAGGCACTCTAGCGAGCTACAGCACTGTTTTAAGAACAATGCTGGTTCCGCCATCGGACATAGCTTAATCCGCACCGAACGCTGCAGCTGAAAAGCTGTCGTACAGCATGGTGATCCGTGCGTGAGCTACAGCCCTAGTTGCGTGCGAGAACGGGAGCTAATCTTACTGCCTTCAAACCTTTCACTTCGGCCCGGGATCCTTCTTCCATATCGTCACCAATATGCCTGAACCGAGACCAGTTCGACAGTCGGTTTGCGAAATTGACGACAATTCGTGGATCATCGGAGATGTGTTTCTTCTCTCCCACACGACTGTTAGGCCGTCGTCTGGTTGTTTTTGGAGCGATGGTGGAAACGCGTTCTACATCTTGTCCGAGCCAGATCACTCAAAGCACCAAACTCGCCCACTCTCTTCCACCAGCTTAGTACAGTTGGTTCACGATGCTGGTGACTGTCATGCAGTGTGGCGATTTGGTGAGGCGTTCCTGAAAGTACAAGTCTTGAGCACCCCAAGCAGAACACCCGAACATATCACACTGAACTATCTACATGACCCCGCAAACGGCCCCGCCCCGACGTTTCCAACCCCCCGCGTCCTGTACCATAAAGAATACGATAATCGATACTACCTCTTCACAAGTCGAGTGCCAGGGAATACTCTGGAAAAGGCTTGGCCAAGCATGGACGAGGCAACGAAGCAAGCGTGCGTTGGACAAGTTGTGAAAATTTGCAAAGAGTTGGCACAAAGAAGGAACAACGAGATATGTGGTGTCGACGGGGGTGGCCTATCAGAGGGTTGGATAAAACCTCCTGGAGCACTTGATGGATATTCACACGAAATATTACTTCAGTATTGCAAAGAACTGAAAATGAAATGCGATGCTTTCGTATTGTACCATTGCGATATAGGACCGAAGAATGCCATCGTTGATCTGAGAGAAGGTTGCAAAGTTGGACTTGTTGATTGGGAGGTGACCGGATTTGTTCCTGAGGAATGGATTAGGACGAAGTTTTGCGTTTGTTGGGGTATGGATTTCGACTTCCCAGATAACGATGTAGAGAGCAAGGATTGGAGACAGCGAGTTCAGCTTCAGCTGGCACAAGAGGGTTTCTTTGAGGTCGCGGAAGCATGGAAGAGCCGATTCTCGAAGGCAAGGAGTGAAAGCACAATGGAATCTACACTTGGGATTGCCTCATGTTGAGGACGTGCGCATTAGATTGAATATCATCTCATAGATTCGACGAATATTTCAGAAGCCCATACACTAATGAGAGATAAGGTAAACAAAGATATTGCCATCCGCCGTTTGTAGAACAGATAGAGCCTAAAGCCATTCCATAAGCTCCAACACTCTGTCGTATGAGGTTCATTGTCTGATGACTGGTGTGTCCTCACTCAAGGTGTTTAAAGGCCGTCGAAGATCTTGCAGAATAGCAGAATAGCAGAGAACTCCTGGAGTGGCATGAGGAATCAGTCAATGGTTCTATCTGTAGACACAGTACTCATAACTTACGTGGCCTCTCTAAGCGGTGTTCTTGTCGTTCCCACATGTCTTAGTTCCTCCTTTCCCATCGCTTACTTGCCCCGCACAGGTCATGGCGCCAGAAAGGTTATTGTACCCACAAGAACAATTCCACGAGTCGACAAGCTGAATTGGTGCAAGGGCAGCCATGATGTTTGACAGAATTCAGTTACTTTATGTTCGATGCTTTCAATCGTTGATGGCAATATACGGAACAAGGCGTAATTAGAGGGTTCCGAAAGACCGCCATCTTTATAGCTAGCAAGCGCATCCGATAAGCGAATTTCACATGCCATGTTAGGAAGGAAGTGCCACCGCGTCCCTCTTAGATTGCAGATTGAGTTAGCGCTAGCTGCACAAGATTACTTGCGGGGTAGAGCCTTTGCGCTACCTGAGAAGAGCTGAAAGTATGCTGGCTGCATGTGTCGCCCAGAGCCGAAAATACGTGGCTTCAGGGGTATTGGTGGTCGATTTGTTCCGTACTTCACCATCGCCCGGCACGTATCGTCGTCCCGCGATAACGGTGTGATACGAGACGATATGGGTCAGCGTTTAGATGACCGCATGACACGTGCGACGTGATCAGTGCTCACCTACAAAAAAACCAATCGCCACACTTCATGGGTAGGTGGAAAGGGGAATTCGACATGACACAATAAGTCAAATGATCACTATACCTATCAATACCCTGACCTCAAGTACAGTACGAAGGCCGCGGTCATAAGTATGGAGATTACAGGGTACGTACCCTGTAGCTGACTGGTCAACCCACTGTAAGCCCTAAAGCTGGCCCGGCAACTGCACTGAAGGCCCTGAAGGTCCACTAAAGAGGGGTATAAGGGGGTAAGCTCTAAGAAGATATTGCCTTAAAAGGCGGTGAAGCTACAGCGCATATCCACTATATTTACAAGGGCAGAAGCCCTGAACTGAAAATAGTTTAGGCGATAAGCAAGGGTAGATACAGGGTCCCGTGATTTGCAGTGCTTAATTTCGCTTATAGGGCCTTACAGGGCACGTACCCTGTAATCTCCATACTTATGACCGCGGCCTTCGTACTACTGTAGAAGTATACTCTCAGCTTTAGAGATATTCGTCGGGCCACTTAGGTATTGTCGCCGAGCGGAATTAAATTATGTAATTGATCTCCAAGCTTTGTTACGTCATCCCCTGCTATTCTCGCAAAGGCGGGTATAAGGAAAGCTATGCCTCATTAACCTTTGAAACTTTTGTCATACGCCATGGAACCATGGTCGTATTACTTTACGCCGTTCTGCTAGCTTGTTGAGTGAAGTCCCGTCACTCGATATCCTCATCATCACGCCACGTCACGCCACGCCACGAGCTAGCACGCTACAATCTCCAGTGATATACGTAGCTTAAATACAGTTCGAGACCTTTGCAATCTACAAATATGTCAACGAAATTCAATATGCAGAATCAGCTTGACTACGCTATTGTTGGCGGAGGTTGCATAGGCGTCTCAATCGCTCTCGCGTTGCAGAGAGAGTGGCCAAATGCAAAAATCATTCTCTTCGAGGGCTCTGAGACGAAAACAGCATCGAAAGACACCAGCAAAATTATCCGTACCCCCTATATGGACGAAGAATACGTATCGTTAGCCGAAGAGGCGAAGGAAAATTGGGAGACCAAGCTCCCTTACAGTAATTTTTACCGCAAGACCGGGTGGATCCAAGTGGTTCGTGGAGATAACTACAAACCTTTTTTTAAGTACCCCGAAGAGCGGTCGATCAAGGTGGAGGATCTGTCAGATTTGGTTCGTTCGCGGGATCCACCTCAGTTGGACGCTGGGGAGGAATTGTGGCTCATGGAAGATATTGGAGTAGCCGAATCGGCCCTTGTCTTAGAAGCAGTAGCTATGGAAGCGGCGGACCAAGGCGTGATACGCCAACGAGAGGATGTCTCTAAGCTTCTTATTACGGATGGTGTCTGTCACGGCGTCGAGTGCGTTGGCGGAATAAGCTTTGCGGCGAAAACGACGATTGTAGCCACGGGTCCTTGGACTCCAGCACTCCTCGAAAGCTCGAGAATTCAACTTCCGCATGATTTTCAGGATGGGTTCTTGCGTGTTACTGCCATCGGCGTTGCGACCCTCCCTCTCGAGGAAGATGAATATGAAAGATTCAAGTCAATGCCGATTCTGGTCATGGAGCAGGGTATGTTAAAGTCATTAATCTAATTTAAACATCTGACGTGCCATAGGAGAAGTGATGCCTCCAGCTGCTCAGCAAAAGACACTTCGGATTACCAGCACAGGTACCTTTACCATTACTCACCCTGATGAGCTTAAATCCATGGCTTCCACTGAGAGAATCAAAACTAATCGCGCTGTGCTGGAGAAGATGATGCCAGAGATGAAAGGGAGGCCGTTGAATTACTCGCTATGCCCGTAAGTGAGAGTGTGTCGTAGCCATAATGGAATACTTACGTCTATTAGTGAACTTCTAACCCCCAAACAACATCCTCTACTAGATCAGGTGCCAGGAGTTCAAGGGCTGCACCTCGCTGTAGGTGGCTCATATCATTCGTTCAAGTTTTTGCCAGTGTTTGGAAATATTGTGGTGGCTTACCTTCGGGGTATACGGAGCGGAGTATCGAAAAGATGGGGCTGGAATAGAACCGAGGAAAAGACATCTGTCCATAGTGAGATATTGCCGAAAGCTCTAGTTTGAGTACAAGCTCTACAAAATTAAGCAAGACAAATTACGACTTTCATCTTTGGATCAACATATTCTGCCATTCTTTCCCACCATCGAGGTTCTTGACTCGGCGTATTTGGACTCTCCCATTCCTTAGCCTGCCAATCCCGTATCCATCTAACGAGAGTACATAGATCGTCGACATTCTCAAATATATTAGCAGCACCTAAACTATTATTCGAGTGAAAACTTACAGACTTGTTCTCTCCTGCAATACGATCCAGGGTGTTGATGAGTTTAGTATAATCCTCCACTCCTTGCACGCAGACACAGGCAATCCAAAAACACCAAGCCGGATGAATGCTACTGTACCATGGACCTTCCGTTGGCAATTCATAAAGCCCAGGGATAAGTGAAGCGCAGGCTTGCTTAACGATAGGATGCTCTGGGCCGTAGCTTCGAACCATTAGGCGAAGAGTCTCCAAAAGAATTTGGACGGTGGGGGAACTATACCCAAAAAGCCGAACAAGGCAGTATACCCGCGCAGCCAATCTATACGTTTCCGCAGTGCTCAATGCAATGAGTGTCGGCATATCGCCTTCTATTTGGTCCACCCACTGAGGGGATTCCTCAATTTGTCGTAGAAGTAGTTCGGCTTTCCGTGTGTTAGGGTGCTTAAGACATCAATCAGTTAACAGTCTCTTGGCTTTGGGGCACGTACCTTTGCTTCCTGTGTGATCGAGTAGATGAAGTAAAGCATCATCCGTGACAGCCCCAAAGTACTGTTCACTTTGGTTAGTTGCTCTGCTTCACCTAATCGTATCCAACTGTAGTCAAAGCGTTGGAAAGCACGCTTCCCGTTCAACGGAAGAGCCGTCATTGCCAATATGGCAACACTTGCCATGGCCAAGTTCGCTTCGACATCTGCTCCAGCCGGGTCCTGCATTGGATAGAGGTACTTCGTCCAACAGCAAGGATGCAACGACGGGTTGAGGGTTGCTTGGTGGAGAAGAAGCGCTGCAGCAACAGCTGTGGAAGGGCCCACGTCTCCTCTCATAATTGCATATCGGACTTCCTCCGCAGTTGCTGCAATATATTTACATTCGGCATATTCCATCTGCTTCCTCTCGACACTCCCCTCAGGAAAGTATTCTTTGTAGTAAGAAGCAGAAAGACCTGTTGGCGGCCGATCTGATTTGGGATTGCTGGCCAGGTTGAAAAGGGATAAAGTTTCGAAAATGTACGCGGAGGGTTTCTAGGATTTTGTCGCTCAGATCATTCCAACCTTCTTCCTCGCATTTATCAACAATACCAAGGTCGTGAAGAAACTGGATCACCTTGGCAAATATATCCCCTTTGACTGGCACATACTGCTCCCAGCTTTCCAAAACCTTAGAAATCTTCTCAATAGTAAATAGTAGAACTTACACAAGGTGGCTAGGTTTCTCAGGAAAGAGAATTATACACCCAGAACATAAAACCTGCATAAATCCACGATATCTTCGACCAACTCTCGTCCAACCTATTACTTTTTTCCGAATAGTATCAGGGTCATGCATACCTGATTCACAAATTACAGCAACAATAATAGCGACGCCACCACTTTCAGCCCTGGAACATCGCTGCTTGGTAGCATCAAGCTCTGAGATAAGATCACAATATAGAATTACCAGGAATCTCCATAAAACGCTATTAAGTTTGCGACGTGTTTCTATATTACACGTGTATTCGTAGTGATCCGCCGGAGACTGAATTCGTAAAAGACTATAATAGTTTTGTTTGAGTGCCTCTGCAACACTCTCAGGGATGCCGATGTCTTTGGATTCGATTGACCACAAGGAACCGAGTTTGGATGTTCGGGAATTCCTGTCCTTAAGCAATGAATTCTCGCCCCGGGGCGGCGGATTAGACTCGGATCCTGAATCCTCGTCATCGGATAGTATATCCTCCTGTGAGGCTACAATTTCGGCAGGGTTGTTGTGCCTCTCGGACAGCCTTGGGAGATGCTGTTGACGCTCCCCAATATACTACGCGTAGTTAGCCTACAGAGTTCTCCCAATAAGCTAGGCGAAGTCACCTTATTGTCAGTAAGCAATTCCTCCAAAGTATACTGCTTCAACTGGGAGCGTATGTCCTCGCTAACTTCTTGATCCATTGCAGAGGTGAAGAGATGGATCAGGCTGGAGTCTGCCTTGGATCTGTGAAACAAAAAATCTCTTTCTTGGGCGCGGAACCCCAAGGCGACAGGCTTGGAGCCCGCAGAAATCGGCCGCTAATAGCCCCCGCGGAGCCACGTAGTTTGGGCCCTGGGCCGGCACATGTAGCATACTTCCGCCCTTATCAGGTGGCGCAAAGTGCTCCATGCCACAGGTGAACTTGTGCGGCCGGCGCTAACCCAATCTGCAATCTAAGAGGGACGCGGGGGACGCAAAAAAAGACCGCCGCGTCCCTCTTAAATTGCAGATTGGGTTAGCGGGGAAGCGGGGACGAAAAAAGACCAACGCGTCCCTCTTAGATTACAGATTGGGTTAGCGTGGACGCCACGCTGGAGAGTGTCACCCATAAATTTTGAGAGCGCAGATTGGGGGCCGTAAATTCTTCACCGGAATCGTAACCTGTCGAACAGCTGAAGCCTCGATCTTAAGTGGATGGAAGACATCCAGACCAAACCGGAACTGCCCGTCAACTGCCTCCAATCTCAAACTACAGGCAGAAACACTTTCTATTTCAGGCGGGGCCACTTCTGGTCCCTAGTGACCCTGTGACGTCTTGCTGCATGACTTAAGACGCGGCGAAATTGTCCTGCCGAGCATTACTGTGGTTCGTGGGAAACAAAACATGGTTGCGCACGTGATTGACACTCACATGCTGCAAATTTCAAGCCATCCGACGACGAAAAAAATTGACCCTATATAAAATTCTTGGTGTTCTAACCCCTTGTTTAAGGCATCAGCAGGCGGGCTAATGGCAGGGGTGGGCGGCGTTGCACCCCGTGACGCACGCTGCTGAAAAGAGATTTTGTGGTAGATGCAATTGGCCAACGACTTACTCTTGCAGTAGGTGGCAGTTACCACTGTGGCAAATTTTTGCCGAAAATTGGAGGTATGGTGGTTCGGCGCCATCGTGAAGAGACCGGCTTGGAAACGTTAGAAGGCCGCCTCCTGGAGAGATGGGGTTGGGACAGATCGACGGAGAAAGTAGCAGTACACAGGAGCGTGATTCCAAAAGACAATTAGAACGACTACGTAACACAAATCAACTTCCCTCCCATCTTCAAGTCGAGATATTCCGTCATTTCCTCCCACCATCCCGCGCTTAAATCCCGCTCATTCTTCCATTCCCAGATCCAGCTAACAAGCGTAAATAAATCCAACACGTTCTATAATAATAGTAAAGTTCTGCATCTAAAGCTGTCATAAAAATCTTACCGATTTATTTACTCCGCCGACATACTTCAATATCTCGCACATCTTCTCATATTCCACCAAGTTATCGGTGCTTATGCAAGCTATCAAGAAGCACCAAGCAGGGTGAAGACCAGAATATCCATCTCCGTCCGCTGGTAATTCGCAGAGTCCACGTGTGACCCTGTAACAAATTGATCTGACATGGGGATGGCTTGGAGTGTACCTATTGCCATGAGACGTGGAATCTGGTAAGTTGAGCAGGAGCATTACCCGTACAGCCGAAGTAAGGCGTAGAGCTGAGTTATTAGTTTGTACATCTCCGCTGTTGCCAGGGCGATGCGCGTCGCCATCGGCTCTTCTGTAACGTCCACCCACTGCGGAGATTCTGCCATCTGTTCCAGAAGATTTTCATAATACTATGCGGCGGGGTACTAGGGATGTTAGTTAAGTCTTACTGTTTTGTGGTGCTTACCTTCGATGCCACTCTAATTAAATACTGAAAATACACCATCTTGCGTGACGTCCCAACAATGCCGTGTACTTTTGTCAAGTACTCCTCCTCGCCACATCCAACCCCGCTGTAGTCATAAGTCTGGAATTTGTACTTATCGGTCAAAGGCAAGAAAGCCATTAACCATATTGCATGCGCAGCGATGACTACGGATGCTTGAGGCTTAAAGTCTCGTATCTGATATAATTATTCAGTCCAATGTTTCTCATGCTTTTCCGGGAACATTATCGCGTGGTGGATCATTAGCATCATAAACGCATCTGGAACGTTTTGCTGAATTAGAGCCATAGCTTGTACGAGGGATATACTCTCCAATTGTTTCAGCTTCTCCTTTTGCACACTTCCCTCTAGGAAGTACGCCTTTTGGTAAGAGCAGGTAAGAGCAATTGCGATGAGGTTCATAGCCCTGTTGGAATCTACAAGCGGCATGACCTCGTAGATGTAGGGATTGTCTTGGAGAAGTGTTCGACCGGCACAAAGGGAGCGCACATCTGCAAAATCGTTAATTCTAAGCTGGACACAGAGGCAGAACTGCTTACAAAATTCGCGGACATTCAACCCTACATTTGACTTTACTTTGATAAGGCCATTCTTGGTCAACCCAGCAACTGGTGCAACCGAGGAGTTCGCAGTCTATTCAATTCGAGATTGCTGGCCTGGCTGAAATGAAAAGGGAAAAGGCTTTGAAAAGGGACCCGGAGCATTTGTAGGACCTTGTTACTCAAATTATTCCAGCCTTTTTCTTTGCACTTATCAACAATACCAAGACCTTTGAAAAAGCTAGATAGCCTTATTAAAGTCCTCCCCTTTGACGGGCATATACTACTCCCAGCTTTCAATAGACTTAAAAATTCTCTTTAATAGCAAACAATAAGACTTATACAAGGTCGCTAATCTTTTCTGAAAACAGGATTAAATATCCAGGATATAAGGCCGCTATAAATCCACAATATCTTCGACCGACTTTTACCCAATTCTTTACTTTATTCCGAACAATATCAGGGTTATGCTTCCCTGATTTGCAAATTATAATAATAGCAAATACAACGCTGTGTTACGACACGTGACCTGGGACCTTAGGCTCAGTCATCTTTGGACGATAGGAGAACCCCAGGGACACTTCTCTTTTGTACATTCCATTGGTTACAAGTGGGGCCACCTTCGTGGAAGGTAGGCCAATCAAGTATCACGTGACTAAGGTCACGGGACTAGGGGATCATAGGGATCATGGACGATCGCTATGATCGCGATCATAGGAGGTTGCTATGATCGCAACCCACGAAGCCTCTATATAAGACCAGGCTTCCTCCTGCTAGATAGAAGCTTCGTGCTTAACTCAAATACAGTATCCTCATACCATACTTAGTAACTACGACCTAGAGTGAAACTCTTGACTACCTTGCATCCCTGCCTTACCCCCCAGCTGTAGCTACAACACCAGGACGCTACGCTACCCCAACCAACTAGCCGAAGCTCGTTCGTTACACGCTACCATTTTCAGTTGTTAAACATTACTGCTTTGTATTATCGAGTTCTGAGATGAGGTTATAGTAGAAAACTGTTAGAAATCTCTATAAGGCCCTATCAAGTTTGCAACGTGTTTCTATACTATACGTGTAGTTGTAGTGATCCGCCGAGGAATCAAGGTCGACGCCATTTTTGGACCAGTGCCGTAAGAGATTACAATGGTTTTGTCTGAGTGCGTCTGCAATACTTTTAGGGATAGTGATGTCTTTGGATTTGATTAACTATAATTGCCAGCGCAGCGTAAACCATCCTTCTGTAAGCGAAAAAAAAGTGGGTGTTTTAATGGTATAGGGAAGAAAATTTGAAAGATTCCAACCCTTGTCGAATTGATTGGCTGAAAAAAAGTTACAGCACGTGACGCGGAGGTAAAAATGCCGACATCACGTGACACGACTTTTTATTATATAAATAAA
>QGMK01000581.1:0-21208 GCA_007825345.1 Lachnellula suecica
AATTAATATTTAAACTTTAATATTAAATTTTCTATATTTATTTATATATAGCGTCGGGTTTCAAGGCTAGAGCTTTATACTTTAAATTTATTAATATTAAAAAAATTAAAGGCCACTCGCTTATTAGCACTTGCATGTGATCGTGATCTCCCTTTGGGTTAAGCTACCATGTCCAGGTCCCTTATAACCAAAGATAGAGATGGGCGCAAACCTGGGATCGAAAGCAGATGAGATGGAATAGTTATCTTATCAATTTTTTTGACTCAGTGCTGGAATGCAGTACTTTTTTGTATTGTTAGTTGCTCCATTATCCCGTCCCACATCCCCACATGTCAGCCAAGGAAAGGCAGGGGTTCCAAGATTCCAGGATTCCGACTTTCCGTCGACATCATCGCTCTTCCCCGAGATAGTTATTTCTGGAAGATCGAGGAAACATTTGCATTTCACATCTGCATCTACATCTACGCGATTCCTCGTAGCGATAGGGTTACGTCATATCTGTGCGTTGTGCGTGTGTGGAACATTGTGAGTACCATCTTGATGTGAGGTCCAAACAACAAGCAATACACCTCTCTCTCTCTCTTGCAGCTTCCCCGCCTCTGTCGTATGACAATAGCAACAGCAACAGCAACCCGGCTTCCGAACCACCAACATTTATCGTCTTTTGTTGCATGCGAGCTGCAACTATCTCATTTCCGATTTAAAGGCCCTTCCTTATTAAGAAGACAAATTGTAATTGAATGTTTACGCTGGGATTTCTACTTACTGATTCACGGTAGGTGTGTGGAGTCGCTCCTGCCTCCCCCTCTGACTCTACGTTTGCTCGCTCGTGGTGCTTCTGTGAGCTCCTCGACAAACAACACCTCTTCACCTACCCAGATCCTGAATACCTCCCTCCTATCTAGGTATCGCCCTCAAATAACCTCCCTCCTCCCATCTAATACCTCCGCCCGGTCCTGCAGCGCGGCACCAAGTCCAGCAACTTAATGCCGCCATGGCATCCGATCCCAAAACCGTCTCGGTGACCGTCAGGTATTCCAAACCGGGCACACAGCCACCCATCTACCTCGCCGGCTCTTTTTCCAATTCCCAATGGCAGCCCCAGGAAATGCAGTACGCTGCCATCGGAGACAGCGAGTACGAATTCCACAAGGATGTGCAGGTTGAAGGGGGAAAAGAGTACCAATACAAGTTCCGCGTTGGCGCAGGCGAGTGGTGGGTGTTGGACGAGAATGCACAAACAGGTAGGCATCCATTCATTCCCTGGAGTGTTGAGTCGAGGCGAATACCTCTCTCTACCCGCACCTCCTCACGGGCGACGCGGCTGATGAATGTTGTACGCACAGTTACTGACAATGCGGGCAATCGCAACAACCTTCTTGCCGCTCCCACCAGCCAAGAGACTCCTACAGAAACGACGACAAGCAAGGAAAAGCAAGAACAAGAACAACCTACCGGTCCCCCCGAGGTCCTCGCCACTGAAATCAAGAATTCCCCCACAGCGACATCAACGACAGAAAAGATGAATGACACGAAGGAAACCCAGCAAACCAGCAACCTTCTGGAGCCGCAACCTACCTCGAAGGAACCCACCACGGCGAATGTCCCGCAAGACACAGCAGCAGATGGAGTAGAAGAGGCTCCCCTAATGGTTGTTGAGAAAGTGGATTCGGAGCCCCATGACGCTGAGCCCGACTTTGTTGTAGTGAGACGCGATTCACGAACGCCAGAGCTTGCAGACGTAGCTGCTCAAGTTGCCGACTCAGCAGCCACCCTGGATCGAGATCCGCCTACTCCCCCTATCTCCGACGAAGAGGCTGGCCGTATTGGGTTTAGGCGTATGTCTACTACACCAATCCCGGAAGTAGCAAACACCGCAGCAGAAGTGGCAGATGCAGCAGCTGGACTTGACAAGGAAGACGACGTACGCTCGAACTTTGACCAATCTTCTCATCTTCTGCCGACAAACGCTGACTTCGTGAAGTCAAAGGACTTGCGCCAAAATACCTTAGCCCCTGAGGATTACGAGCGTGATCTGGATTCAGGCGCTAGTACCCCGTGGGAAGAAAAAGTGCCGTTGTTTCCACACGAGTGTCCAGGACCAAAGGACAAGGTCGTGCGAACATTTCAGCAGAGCCCCCCTCTTGACTTCAAACCCTCGCCCAAGCTGGTTGCAGACGATGAGATTGATTACAATGATCCTTCTCTTAAACAATTTCCAACCTCCAGGGCCGGCATCTTGGCAGAACTTGAAAATATAGAGCGTCGACTGGCTCCGGATAAGAGTCTTGCTGAGGGCATCCAACCTTCGCCAGTTGATCATCAAGCGGCCCAATTTGATTTACCAAGTCCGTCTTTACAGGCTCAAGAGACTTCTCCATCCCTTGGCTCCATTACCGAAGAAGAGGAGCTCCAGGAACCGCTAACATCTCTCACTAATGTCCCCACCCTGGAAAGCGCTTCTCGGGATACCCTTCCAGCTGAGTCTTCTGGCGTAGGTGCCAGGGAGGAAGTGAGCGAAAACAAGAAGATGGCGGAGTCCAAAGCTGAAGTCCATGAGGCTAAACCCCATTTCAGTGAGAAAGAGCCAGAAATCCAGCCAGGTGGAATATCTTTCGCAACGGAAGCTCATGACTCTAACCGAGAAGCCAATATCAAGCCCGATGCTCAACTCAAAGAGCCGCACCCCTCAAACAGCGTCGAGGTTGTTGAGTTACACCCTGAGTCACAGCCGGAGTCTGCAAATTATTCGCTAGATGGAATATGCCCAGAAGGATCCCACGCTGTTCCGTCGCCCGTTACTCCCTTCGTTGTAAGCGATCGCCAACTTGGGCATGAAAGCCTCACCATTCGTGAAGTAGCAAGCGGCGACCAAGGCCCAAACATTACGGTGCAGCCGGCAACCCCAGGATCGAGCACCAAAACCGGAATCTTTGATACTGTCGACCCCAACACAGCGAAGAGTACTGCCCTTGCTAATCAGAATGGTGGCTCGCAAGTTACATCCCGCGTCAAAGTCCTACGAGATGTGGCAGCTCCACCCAAGCAACAACGACCTTCATCGCCCTCTCCAGATCGACCAGTCACTCCATCATCCGTGCGCTCCTCGCACAAGGATGTGAAGTCTCGGAACTTCTTGAAGGCGTTCTGGCGTGTAGTTTTTGTGGATTGGATTGGTGGGCTCATTATGAGACTATGTGGTGGCGGACATCACACGTAAGGCATTGCCCATGTGTTTGCTTACCCCTTTGCACCTTCTTCTATGTTATTTCCCTTGTATAGATACCCCAACATTGCTGATAGCTGGTCAACACGCAGGCTGCTAGCCGTCTCTGCACTCGCCGTTCTTGCACCTGCCCTGTATTTGTACTACTCATGACCCCTGGGTCAATTGCATTCGCAAATTGGGAGCATTAGCATTGCCATACTGCGCTGGTATGGGCCCTACTCGCGCTTCCCTTCTGGTGTCTGTAACTGGTTGGAGGAAATTAAAACAAGGCCTTTTGTATTATAAGAGTCTTATTGGCGCAAATGGATGAGCTTATGAATCCTTTAAGTGGATGTAGCCTTTTATTGAACGTGAAGAGATGTCGTGAAGCTAAGTGAAGACAAAAAATTTGTATTCTCAATAGTGTATTTTTTAACGTCAGACGGTCTTTTACTATATTATAGCTTTGCTTGGATATAAGTGGAACCTCTCGAAGAAACCCTCGAACGCTTTAATTTAGCAACACCAGGCGGGGCTTTGTTATACAATTACTATAATGGTATGAAATACTTCAATTACCTCCAAACAGTGTATCTATTTTTATACCTTTAATGTTGTATTGTAGCCGATTCACGCAATCCGACTCGTTTATCCCACTGTGGCGCAGCAGAATCCGCCGCTAACGTAAACCCCTAAATTTCGGGCTCAGTTATTCAGGCTTCCTCGACTCAATCATGCCTCTACGAAAGTATACCTGCAAGGCAGTCTATTTATTTATATCATGACTTGAACACTCGCAATTTTTCGGCGAGCAATAATGCCACCCAACGCCCAATACGATCTTCTCCCGCGCTCCTCCTTAGATCTCGACTCGGCCGACGAATTTAAAGACAAGCCGCGCCACCGATACCGACGAGATGTATTTGCGCTTGCGCGGAAAGCCAGACGGGCGTGCAGAATAGCTTGTAGGCCGGTGTACATCCTGCTAGGCGTTGCCATCTTCCTGCTTTGGCAAGTGACTTTCAATGCCGCATATACGAATCCTGCGCCTTTCAGCATCCCGCCCGATGAGAGCGTGTTCGTTGCGGCGAATATAATAGATGGGGATCTGATTACTGGGCCATGGGGGAAGAGCTTGGTGGATTTTGTGCAGCTGGTTGGGAAGGATAGAGTGTTTGTTTCTATCTATGGAGGTCCGGCAGATTCTCTCGAGGAGCTGGATAGGATGCTTGAGTGTGAGACTGCTTTGGTATCTGAGAAGTATCAACCGCTTGATATGGATACGATTCCGAGGACGAAGCTGCCGACGGGGGAGAGCATGATCAAGCGCATTGCGTATTTAGCGGAGGTACGCAACAAAGCCCTCGAACCGCTGAAATACTTGCCGACGAAGTTTTCCAAAGTATTATTTATCAATGATGTTTTTTTCTCGGCGGAGGACGCAGCAAGGTTACTTTGGGGGACAAATGTGGACGAGAATGGCAAAAGCAAATACAAGGCCGCTTGCGCAACGGATTTTGTTACTTCGTGGAAGTTCTATGATACGTTTGCTACGAGAGATGCGGAGGGGTACAGCATCGGAGTCCCGATCTACCCATGGTTTGCGAATAAAGGGGACGCAATTAGTAGGAAGGATGTACTTGCCGGGAAAGACGCTGTGAGGGTCAAGAGCTGTTGGGGTGGGATGACAGCTTTTGATGCGAGGTATTTGCAGAGGGATTTCAGCGGATTCAGCATTGGCGCTGGCAAGCCCTCGAATTCGGAGAACAAAGCTCCAGCGAGAGATGCCGGTGATGTCAGCAAACCCACGATTCCACTGCGCTTCCGCTCAGAGCCGGAACCGTTCTGGGACTCCAGCGAGTGTTGTCTCATCCACGCAGACATTATGGCCCTGCCGCGTCTTCCGGACTACCCCAAACCTTCTTCGGAATGGGATACGGGGATCTTCATGAACCCCTATGTCCGCGTCTCCTATGATGAAAAAACCCAGAATCGCATCAACTTCACAAAACGCTTTGAGCAGCTTTTCGCCATTCCTCAAGCTATCATTAACCATTTCGCGCATATGCCTGTTTACAATATGAGGCGAGCAGAAATTGAAGGCGAAGATATTCAGGACAGGCTGTGGATCTCGTCGCAAAATACAACATCGAATTTGGGAAGGCGAGAAATCGTGGGAGCACAATTAGGCAATGACTATTGGGAAAACAAAGGCCATTACGTCGATTTTAATAGAACGGCTACAAGGGGTGCGTATTGCGGCGTGAGGCAACTACTTGTCATGAAAGAGGGCAAGCTGGAGAAGGGCGAGGGGAACTGGAACAATCTGCTTAACGAGTTACCGCCACTTGGTTTATAGAGGTTGGGATTTAGAGTGGCGTATGGTGTATTTATGCAGCTTGTATATGACTGGAGTTCCGGTGGAAATGGATCTGTTGCTATTCAGCGGCATGTACATTCTTTGTAAAAAATGTTTGAATAGATATGCCGATGTTCTTGTACCAAATATCCAAAGAACGGTTTGAAAGGAGTTGTCGATGAAACATACATTTTGATTATATAGAAATCTCTGTTAGTTATTTTGTGGAGTAAATGACAAGAGATCCGTTTAAAACCTTACTGTTGAACACGGCCAGACCTACCTTTGGGTCCGTACACTCAAGCAGGATATACGATATTCGGCAGGAGAAGGGGAAATGTGGCGACAAACGGAGGAAACAATGGCATCGGACCCTATTATATTTCAGCATCCTGGCCCTTTGGAGTGCGCAAATTCTGTCCCCTTTAACACAACGCTGAGTATTTCGCATTTCCTTCGAAGACACCTCTCGTAACCCAAGACCGTCCGTAACGCCCCTTCTTGTTTCTTAATTCTTTATATCCTATATAACTTCATTTCAGGGTGAACTTCTGCCCAGCGATCACAGGAGCCGCAGCTGTCGCTTTAGAATTTGCCTTGCCACACATAGCACACGCTGTTGAGAGGTTAGCATGGATGTTTCGTGGGGAAGTAAGCCATACCATTTGCTTTATAGGCGCACTTCTGGCAGTATGTTTTCCCCTGATCAACCTTGGTCTTGCAGGTTGTGCAGGAACTTGAATATGCCGCATATGGGTTTCGCGCACTCTTCGACTGTAGTTTGCTCTATTGGGCTTGTTAGAATACGAAAGCGCATTATGGGATGGAGGAAGTACCTTTCCTATGCCGTTATTACCTAAAGTCGCGGATGCAGTTTTGCTCCTGTCGCCGGCCTTTGAAGAAGACCCCGCAGGTGAGCCATAGTACATATCATTCTTCTTTTTGACGCCGGGCGTAGCTAGGGTGGTGGACTTGGAGAGCTTCTGCACGTTGAGATTTCAGTTAGTGTTGGTTATTTCCGGGCAGACCGGAGTCTAGAAGGAACAGATTAATGGAGAGTTGCTTACCTGACACTTTCCGCAAACCATCTTGTTGTCGGTGGTGTGTGTGTTTGTTGAATGTGAGTTGGAGAGGGGCAGCGGCGATAAGTGGAAGGCTGAGCGAGGGAGGCTGAATCATGGGGTGTTAGTCAGCAGGGGATGCAGGAGCGAGTGAGAGCTGGCAATGGCTGCATGGGAACGGGAACCAATTCATTATAGCAACACCCCCATAGATACACGTACAGATACAGATACAATCCGGCCCCATCGATAATTGCCTACAACCTCTAGGCAATTCATCGTACTGGAAAAAATAAATCTTGCGAAGGCTCGTAAAGCGCTGGATGGGGCCTGCACCTGCGGAGCCAGTCAAGTGAGAAGCCTCGTATTTCTGACCTAAGTTGGGCTGTGCTTCCTGGGCGTTGCATCCTCGACTCTGCCTGAGCCACGACCATAATCGCAACGTCTCTCCTTATTCCAAACATTCTGCAATACTGTCGTACACAGTAGCCAACCTCGAATTCCTTTGGATGTCAACGACGAAAGCTTGCGCCGTCCTGATTGCGCCAACCGTGAGCTGCTCTCAGCATGGCTGGGAAGCCGTCCTCCAGCAATAGGAACGACCTCCTCCTCGACTTGGACGATGAGCGACCGATTTACAACAATGGGCAACGGCCACCTATGAATGATGACGATCTGCTGCGCGCATATAACGCCGACCACGATGAATCGAATCCGCGGCCCTCAGTATCTTACGATGACTTCGTGGGCGGCGGCGGAGAGAGACAGCCCCAAGCCAGACCACTTCCCGGCGGTCCCGGCACAGTACCTGGGCGGGCAGCAGACCCGTATAATGGAGGTGATACTTCGAGGACTTATAGTCAGACCTCAGGGTTGAACAACTACCAGCGTTACGCAGACGATTTGGACGACTACCCAGATGAGGGAAACTCCATGTACTACCAACAGGGAGGCGCAATTCCTGGAGATGGCGCCGAAGGACCAATGAGGGCCAATGCACGGAATCGCAACAGTGTGCTGAGCATGGGAGGGGGAATTATGGGCAAGGCGAAGAGCATGCTGGGAATGAAGCCGGAGTATTCGGAAATGGACCTACCACTGACTGAGCCCGGGGGAAGAGGAGGGGTAGACGCAAGTGAGCCAAACACCCCAAAGCATGCACCAAAGAAGTTCGACGTGGGCAAGTTCAAATTTGGATTTGGCAGGGGAAAACCAGACCCGTCAACATTAGGCCCCAGGATAATCCATCTCAACAACCCTCCTGCGAATTCCATGAGCAAGTACGTGGACAACCACATCTCTACAGCAAAATACAACATTGCTACCTTCATACCCAAATTCCTCTTTGAACAATTCTCGAAATTTGCCAATTTATTCTTCTTATTTACAGCAGCTTTACAACAAATACCCAACATTTCGCCCACCAATAAATACACGACGATTGGACCTTTGATTTTAGTCCTGCTAGTTTCTGCAGGAAAGGAGTTGGTTGAGGACTACAGGAGGAAATCTTCGGATAAGTCGCTGAACAACTCGAAAGCGCGCGTTCTTAAGGGGTCATCATTCGTTGACACGAAATGGGTGAACGTTGCAGTTGGAGACATCGTCCGTGTGGAATCAGAAGAGCCGTTTCCAGCAGATATCATTCTTTTGGCGAGTTCTGAACCCGAAGGTCTTTGTTACATCGAAACCGCAAATCTTGATGGAGAGACAAATCTTAAGATCAAGCAAGCCATTCCAGAGACTTGTTCCATGATCAGTTCGAGCGAGTTGAGCCGACTTGGGGGGAAGTTGCGCTCTGAGCAGCCAAACAGCAGTCTTTATACGTACGAGGCGACCTTCACCGTGGCGGCAGGTGGTGGAGAGAAAGAGCTTCCTTTGCAACCAGATCAGCTTCTCCTTCGTGGCGCCACCCTGCGTAATACTCCTTGGATTCATGGCGTCGTCGTATTTACAGGCCACGAGACCAAGCTCATGCGAAATGCCACCGCCACACCAATTAAGCGGACAGCTGTCGAACGACAGCTGAATACGCTAGTTCTGCTGCTGGTTGCCATTCTTATAATCCTAAGCGTCATAAGCTCGATTGGAGATCTTGTAGTTCGGGCAGTCCACGGAAACGAACTAGCATACCTAGATTATCCTGCTTCGAGTAGCGCCCAGGCCAAAGCTCAGCAGTTCTTCTCTGATCTTTTTACTTACTGGGTACTTTACTCTGCCTTGGTTCCTATCTCGCTTTTCGTTACGGTCGAAATGGTCAAATATTGGCATGCAATCCTCATCAATGACGATCTTGACATGTACTACGACAAGACTGATACGCCAGCGGTGTGTCGTACGTCAAGTTTAGTCGAAGAATTGGGAATGGTTGAATATATATTCTCCGATAAGACAGGCACACTGACGTGCAACCAAATGGAGTTCAAGCAATGCTCAATTGCCGGCATTCAGTACGCGGAAGATGTCCCAGAAGATCGCCGTGCTACACTTCAAGATGGCATCGAGGTTGGAATTCACGACTTTGCGCGCCTAAAGCAGAATCTAGATACGCATGAGTCAGGAGTGGCGATACACCATTTCTTGACTCTTCTCTCAACATGCCACACGGTCATCCCGGAGAGAAAAGACGAGAAGGGTGGAGCTATCAAATATCAGGCCGCGTCTCCAGATGAGGGTGCTTTAGTCGAAGGAGCCGTGTCGATGGGTTACCAGTTCACTGCACGTAAACCGAGATCTGTTCAAGTCACTGTAGCAGGAGAAGAATTCGAATATGAGCTGCTTGCGGTTTGCGAATTCAACTCAACCCGAAAGAGGATGTCTGCCATTTTCAGGTGCCCAGATGGAAAGATCAGGTGCTACTGCAAAGGTGCAGACACAGTCATTCTCGAGCGTTTGAGTCCTGATAATCCGCATGTTGAGGTTACCCTGCAACACCTCGAAGACTATGCGTCTGAAGGTCTCAGAACGTTGTGTCTCGCTATGCGTGAGATTCCCGACCAAGAATTTCAGGAATGGTGGAAAGTATACGATAAAGCACAAACGACTGTTAGTGGAAACCGTGCCGATGAGCTGGATAAGGCTGCCGAGCTTCTGGAAAAAGATTTGTATCTTCTTGGCGCCACCGCCATTGAAGATCGTTTACAAGATGGCGTTCCTGAAACCATCCATACCCTGCAAGAAGCAGGTATCAAAGTCTGGGTCCTTACTGGAGACCGACAAGAGACTGCCATCAACATTGGTATGAGTTGTAAGCTGATCAGCGAAGACATGACACTCTTGATTGTGAACGAGGAAACCGCTGGGGCGACCCGCGACAATCTTCAGAAGAAACTTGACGCCATCCGCAATCAAGGCGACGGGACCTTTGCCCTGGACACGCTAGCCCTTGTCATTGATGGGAAGTCTTTGACGTACGCCTTGGAGAAAGAACTGGAGAAGAACTTTCTCGACTTAGCTGTCATGTGCAAAGCAGTGATTTGCTGTCGTGTCTCACCCCTCCAGAAAGCACTGGTTGTGAAGCTCGTCAAGCGTCATCTCAAGGCTATTCTCCTGGCGATTGGTGACGGCGCAAATGACGTTTCGATGATTCAAGCCGCACACATTGGCGTTGGTATCAGTGGTATGGAAGGTTTACAAGCCGCGCGGAGCGCAGATGTCGCCATTGGACAGTTCAGATATTTGCGGAAACTTCTACTTGTTCATGGAGCCTGGAGCTACCAAAGAATAAGCAAAGTTATTCTTTATTCTTTCTATAAGAATATTACCTTGTACATGACACAATTTTGGGTAATTACTTGTCTTCTATCCAAGTCAAACTCAGCTAACAAGCCTTAGTATTCATTCCAAAACGCCTTCTCCGGAGAAGTCATCTACGAGTCATGGACACTTTCTTTCTATAACGTGTTCTTCACAGTTTTGCCCCCGCTTGCGATGGGTATTTTTGATCAATTCATCTCAGCGCGCCTCTTGGACAGGTATCCTCAACTCTACCAGCTCGGACAAAAGAACACATTTTTCAAGATGCATTCGTTCTTCTCTTGGGTCGGCAATGGTTTCTACCATTCGTTGATTTTATACATCGCATCTGAAGCCATCTGGTGGCGCGATCTTCCTCAATCAGACGGCAAAACCGCAGGCCATTGGGTCTGGGGTACAGGACTCTACACCGCGGTCCTTTTGACTGTTTTAGGTAAAGCAGCATTGGTGACCAACATATGGACCAAGTACCACGTTATTTCCATACCTGGAAGTATGGTAATTTGGATGGTCTTCGTCGCCGTATATGCCACTGTGGCGCCCAAACTGGGATTCTCCGAGGAATATGAAGGAGTAGTCCCTAGATTATTTCCAAGTCTAGTATTCTGGGGACAGTTGCTTGTCTTGCCAGTTCTATGTCTTTCCCGAGATTTTGCATGGAAATAGTGAGTTGAACTGCCTTGTTTTCAAAGAGGATACTAATCGGTGTGATAGTGCGAAGCGAATGTACTACCCGCAGACCTACCATCACATCCAGGAGATTCAGAAGTACAACATTCAAGATTACAGACCTCGGTATGTCACGCTTTCCCCTTTCTAAGTCTCTCTGGCTTAAGCTAATGTTCTATGTACAGGATGGAGCAATTCCAAAAGGCAATCCGTAAGGTCCGTCAAGTACAACGTATGCGAAAACAGCGCGGATATGCCTTCTCGCAAGCGGACGAGTCGCAGACAAGAGTTCTTCAAGCGTACGATACGACAAGGGAGAGAGGCAGATATGGAGAGATGGCGAGTTCAAGACCCAAGGGGAGGTGAGGGTGATTTACGACGTTTGGAAAGGATACCTGTGTATGTTATTGTCTTAACGCTGGGATTTAAGGAGCGGATGACTCTGCTACGGTGTTTCCCGGGCTCTTCTTCAGCTCATTGAGGCTTGAAAGTTGCATTGCATGGCTTGGAGTTGAGTGTAATAGGAATCGTTCTTATGACCACCCAGATGCATGTTTGTGATTTAAATTTTTATTTTAAAAAAAGGGTCAAAGCTCCTTTAGGCAAGGGAGCGGTATCTTCTCTGGCAGCATAGACTTAGGCCCAAGCCAAGTGCTGCGACGGAGAAAGTCAATCTGGCATTAGTTGCGCAAGATTCTGCGGTTCCAGATGGCTGGTGGTGCGAACTGCAGTCTCAATTACTATAAATACAACAAATGCGATTACACCAGGCCCAGAGAATATTCTAAGGACGCCCAGCATCTACTACGGATATTCTAGTAGCGACGGTGTCACCATCTCTCGCTCGCTACATGTAGGGCTTTTAGGACTGAATATAAATTTACCTTTAGCCTCCGCATCATGGAGAACAATGGCAAATGTTCTCCATAATTCAGAATGAGATGTTTTGGCTGAGCTGTGCAGCGCTGACCGCAGGAGGGAAACGTGCTAGAGGACTAGATTGGGAAACATTGACCACCGCGCTGAGTCGCCGCTGAAAGGTTGGGCGGGGTTCAGTACCGGAGTGCTCGTCGGCTGCATCCTGAGTCCAGTAGTGAGTTTTGTCAATACTGGGGTTCGGGTAAGGGTAAGGGGCGATGGTAGCGTCAACCATTTAGTAGTCCGGGGATCATTAAAGTAAGGTTAAATAAACACTTTGATGGATATCTGCTTGTTTATGTAATTATACAGGTTGAAAGAAAACATTGCGAAATTTAACATTGTAAAATAGACAAGACTTGGATAGGTCACCCTTGGATATGGCTTAGATGGACTGTTGCCAAGAAAGCGGGCCAGAAACTAATAGACTTCAGCCACCTGCGAGTTGGTGGCGTTTTCTGCCCTCTGCAGCAATACGAAAGGAGGTTGGCAGTCGTTGACATTGCTTTTCCTTTCCCGAGACATAAACGGTGGCCGTTGAGAGATGCATGCAGAGTACAAAGTGAGACATTTATGGAAATACAACGTCGTCTCCTCTGCTTTGTTTCACCCACTCACGTTCTTCAATTATCTAAGGTATCAATTGACAGCCAGGTCAAGGTTTGCAAAGCTTGCACCGGAGTACTGTAATTATATAATTATATTTTCAGGTCTGGGCGCGTCGGTCAAAAGTTCCATGTCCCAAGACAGAAGGTCGTGGCTAGGGAGGTAGCAATCGAGTCTCGACTAGAAAAGAGACGGATCTACACTACAGGCTCTTCCAGGGTCGTCCCTTCTCCGCCTGACAGATGACAGATGACAGATGACAGATGACAGATGACAGATGGCTTCCTGATTCCTGACCTGCTCTTGTCATTATTGAGTCGCTGCCCTTGGACCCCTGAGGACAGGTCATATTGCACTGCACTGCACTGCACTGGATCCGCGTTCCGATTTTCCTGTACTACCGGTATGTCGAGTTACGAGCACGCTGGCGAGCCGTCATACTGGCGTAGTCTCTATATTTGTACGCCGCGGTTTTGAGGGAGATTGTGATGGGTGAGCCTGAAGTTTCAAATATATTGTTTACATTAATCTACATACTGTGCAATACGGCCACGGCCTCACGTCGACTGCATACCGTTTGGCTGCAAACTCGTCAAATACGTGGTGGCGTGGCGTCCCGACCGTGGCACAGAGACTCAGAGACTCAGAGAGCATCGTGGTGGGCACGCCGCAGGCCGCAGGCCGCAGGTGCAAGGCATGGCATGGCATGGCATGCCATGCCATGCCATGCTCTCCCAGCGAGCAGAACCACGATACTGTACAGTGTCCACCAATCCGTGGCTCCCTTTGCGACTGCTGTTTGGCTGGCAGAGCCATACGTTCCTGCATTGGACCGCTGCCTGCAGTGCTTCGAGACTCGAGAGTGCCTGCAGCCTGCATGTAACGAATGGCGCCAAAACGGTTGCTTCCCGAGTTCCCCAGGAGTTCCCCTCCCCAGGAGTTCCCCTCCTGTCTTTGACCCTTTATCGGATTTCCACTTTTCCAGCCATCTTCCATGATCAGACAAGGCAGGTAGGTGGTGGCTAAACCAACCCGCAAACCCCACTCTAAACCCCCTCTAACCCCATGGCATGGCATGGGCCGAGATGGGCACAGGGGCACAGGGGCACAGGGGCACAGGGGCCTGGTGGGCGAGTCCGGTGCGTCGGCCAAATACGAAGTACATGCTTCTAACGCACTGGGGCAATATCTGCCATGCATTGATAGATTGCTATGCAGAATCCCATGCGGCTACACCAAGCTGGGTCCTCACTCGGGGGATATTCGAATATTCGAATATTCGAATATTTGACCTCGTGTTGGCACGACCTTTCTTTTTCTGCTTGACTCCCACTTGTTTAGCTCCGCAGTCTCTCATCGACGGCCCGGTGCATGCAGCAGCGAGCACCACGAGAGCTGGCTGAAGTGAATATATGGAGAGCCTCTGACATCTAGATAAATTTCGTCTGGTTATGGTGTTTTTACTGTCCGACATCACATTCGTTATGCTTTCGACCATGGCTTCCTCGATGGCGAAGACAAGGATGCCTCGTATCTTTTCCACCTTCGTTCTAGCCTCAATTCTCTCCTTGTTTATTAGCCATGTTAACTCACTGGCTTCAACGGATACTATAACTTGGGGAGGGGATAACTCCAGAACGGGATACCAATCGCAAGTATTCTCACCCTTGTCCAATTCGCTGCTAACTCCTCTAGTAATCATAATATGGACCCGGCAGCGGTTGGCAGTTCTTCATTTGGACAGCTATTCGTGACCAAACTTGGAGGGGTCTACAACGGCGCAGCGGAGCAAATGTATTCTCAGCCATTGGTCTACACCCCGTCTACTGATCCTACCCAGTATGTCTTTGTTGCAACCACCCAGGTAAAACGCGCCCTTAAAAATGTCTCAACTTTTATGGAACATTATGCTGACCCCAAATAGAACAACATATACAAGATCGACGCGAAAACCGGTGCCATCATTGCGAAAAGGAACCTTCATATTCCATTCTTGGCTGCAGATCTAAACGGCTGCGTAGACATCAGTCCTTATGTTGGTGTCACGGCCACCGGTGTCATTGACCCTGATACGGATACCTGGTACTTGACATCAAAGACGTACCTCGACCAGACTGGCGGTACCGGTGCCCAGGGAAAGCCCAATGGGAGATATTACGTCCACGCCATCAATGTTGACGATCTCAGCGAACGCGCGAACTTCCCAGTTGATATCGAAGGCACTGTTGCAAGAAACAACCCCATTAGAAGCTTCAATGGAGGCATTCACCACCAACGCCCAGCTCTGCTCCATACTGGGCAATTCATTTACGCTGGCTTCGCCTCTCACTGTGTCCAGTACAACTTCACTGGGTGGATTATGGGATGGGACAAGACCACCGGTGCCACTGTTGAAAGATATGCTACTGAAGGTGCAGGTGTGCCAAACACTACTCCTGGGGCCGGTGTTTGGATGTCAGGTGGAGGTTTGGCCTCTGATGACGCTGGCTCGCTGTTCTTCGCCTCTGGAAACGGATATGCCTCCCAATTGAGCACGATTCCAGTGAACGGTCGCAACCCACCCACTTCTCTTGAAGAAGCTGCTGTCCATATGACGATTAATGACGATGGTAGTCTTGATGTTGTCGATTTTTTCATGCCATTCGAGAAAACTCAATTAGATGGTGCTGACAGAGATCTCGGAACAAGTCCTCTGGAACTATTACCCAGCCAATTTGCCTGTGGAGACATCACGCGAATGGGTGTCGTGACTGGCAAGAGTGGGAAGACATACTGGCTGAATCTGGACGACTTGGGGGGTTACCAGAATGGGCCAAGTAAAGGGGACAGGGTTATTCAAGTCACTCAGAACGAAAATTCGGTCTACGCTGGAGCTGGAGTTTACCCTCTTGAAGGTATGGATAACTGGGCTCTTAATTTATTCCTGTTTTGCATGTTTCAAGAGTCGTGTGCATGTCCCACGGCTGCTGAGACATTCTTAAACCCTCCCCAAAAGATATTCCTAGCTAACTTCCCGATCATCCAGGAGGATACATCTACATCAACGGTAAGCAATATTATATTCGAGGCAGAGGAGAATCAGCCCTCAATTCGATTCGTTATTTCTAACACATTAAATAGTCATTCAGCACCCTAGCCACGTCTTCAAATTCTCATGCGATGCCGGAGTTGCGTCGTTCACGAAGGTCGCAGACAGTCCTACTAATAATGCTTACATTCTCGGAGTGGGACACGGAACTGTTACATCCCTAAATGGCCAACCAGGAACTGGCCTTGTCTGGACCAGTGACGTTCAAGGTTCCAACCTTCGAATTTATAAAGCGATACCCGAAAACGGCCTTATGACTTTGATCAACGCCTTTAATGTCCCCAACCCTCTCAAATTTACCCGTCCTGTCTTTGGAGACGGGCGAGTGTATTTGGGAAATATGGCGGGCGCTCTCTACGCTTTCGGATCTCCCGTTAATCTGCCTATGAACTGCTCAACGCCTTCGAACTTCGGGGCATCAAACCTGAAGAACGCGACTGCGGCCCAGACGATCACCTGCTTAGCCAACATCGCCGTTACTATTACGAATATCAGCTTGAGTGGAGACCCCAACTTCGTTATTACTGGACTCCCAACTGTGCCCAGTCAGGTGGCAGCCGGTAACACCTTCAGCTTCCAAGGATACTTCAACCCGCAAGCGGTTGGCCCACTGTCATCTGATGTTCTCGTTGCCACAACAAATAACGTAGCCGGTTACAGTACCACTACACCGATTAGCTTGCATGGCACCGGCCAAAGCGTAAGCCCTCTTCTTGCTGTCAGCCCTGTCACTCTCGCTTTCCCGAGTGTTGTCACAGGAGCAGATATCGGAGGCGTTAACCAATCTGTCATTTTTACCAACTTGGGAAATGCTCATTTGACAATTACCAATATTCTGTACTCGGTCCAAAGCGAGACCGGTCCATATACTCCTGCAAACATCACTTCGTCAGGGCCGAGGGTTGGGCCATTTACCTTCATTGGTGTCCCTTCCGCCATCAGTGGAAACTCTGAAAATACTGTCATTGTCAATTTTGATACCTCAGCCAGTGGAAACTTTGCTGCGTATGTCGTTGTGGAGTCCGACGGTGGTAACAAGACCTTTGACGTGGTCGGAACTGCTGGAAGTGCCCCATCTGCGCTCCTTGAGTTCCAGACCACAGATGGTTTAGACTGGGTTCAGTACACGCCAGGTACTAACTTCACATTCGGAAACGTCACCGAGAAGCTTACTCGGTCGTTGAAGATGCGTTTGACGAACAATGCCACGGCTGGTAGCGCTGGCCTCTCAGTTACTGTTTCGAAGCCTCCTTTCGGAGTTGCTGGCATAATTGGAGCTGCCAACAATGTGGATCTTGCGGAAGGTACCTCCTTGGCGGCTGGACAGAATGCAACTGCGACTCTTTACTGCTCGGTGCCCAAGGAGCAGTGGAACAAAGATCCGTACTCTGGACTTGCACAGTGGACAATGAATACCGATGATCCTAACTTTGGAAAGCAGTATATCCAATTTGACTGTCTCGGTGTTTCTGAGCAAGCTCCTCCTCTACAGCCTAATGGTCTAGGATATTACCGCTATCGTAAGTAATCTGGGCTTTTGTTCTTTTACTCCCATCTCTTATCCTGGTTCATCTCATGCACTCCGATTTACTCCTCACTTGCTGCAGAGAGGAATTTTTAAACCCCTCCACTCCGGAAACCTTCCTAAATAGGAAAACACTGACTCCCGGTGTAGAAGGTTGCTATCAGGAGAATAACCCAGGACGTCAATTGAAAACTCAGATCTACGGAAACGCAAACAGCACCAATGCCATGTGTATTGCCGCCTGTGCTGCAGCTGGTTATACCTTTTGTGGAACTCAATATAATACTGAATGCTGGGGTGGACCTTCTGTCCCGACCTTGGCCGTCGATGAGTCAAACTGCAACTACCCCTGCGGAGGGGATATCAACCAAATCTGCGGAGGAAACGGCGTTGGCAGTGGAGCTGGGAAAGCGTATATTTCCTTGTTCGCCGATTCCCGGGGCTTTAACGGAAATGGCACAGTTACAAACCCGACTACAACGGGTGGTGCAGCTGCGCCAACCGCGACTGGGGGTCCTCAGATCAAGCAGACTATAGGCAACTGGTCTTTTCAAGGATGTATCACTGAAAGCACCACGGGGCGAGCACTTAGCAGTAAGACCTTTGCGAACGATTCTATGACCTTGGAATCATGCGCCTCGTTCTGCTCTGGCTATCAAATGTTCGGTCTTGAGTATGGTAGAGAGTGCTATTGCGGTAACTCCCTTGGCGCTGGGAGTGTGAACGCCACCAACCAGGCTGATTGCAGTTTCCCATGCTCAGGAGACTCTACGGAATTCTGTGGAGCGGGCAGCCGCCTTGAATTATACTCTAAATTGTCCTCAAATACTTCAACTTCAAAAACGACCTCAACAACAGCTACCACTTCCTCCAGTGCCCTCTCGACAACCACGACGCCGGTCGGCCCCACCATTGTACCTTCGGCTGGTCTATACACATATTTTGGTTGCCTGACAGAGGGAACTAGTACACGTGCTCTAGGGGCTGCTTCCTTCCCTAATAACAACCAGACGGTGGCTCTTTGCGCCTCTTCTTGCTCCGCTTACAACTACTTCGGAGTGTAAGTCCATTCCTACCCCTCCCACCTAATCACTGACCGAGCAATGCTAACATCTACGTTAAGAGAGTATGCCAGGGAATGTTGGTGGTAAGTCCAAATAAGCCCCTATTTCCGGTGAATTAGGGAGCGAAGGACTCGAGAATGTCTCACGGCAGCTGAGACATTATCCTTCGCCTCTTAGTTCCCAAATAGTCTAACACTGACTTGTTTATAGTGGTAATAGCTTTGGCGCCGGATCTGCTGTGACAAAAAACAGCGACTGCTCAACGGTCTGTGCAGGTGATAGCACGGCTTACTGTGGCGCTGGGAACCGCTTGAACGTTTATATCAAGAACGGAACACTGTCGACTACTTCAAGCTCTAGCAGCTCTCTGACTAGCTCATCGTCGTCATCTTCGAGCCAATCGCAGACAAGCCCGGTCCAGACGAGTTCTTCAACGGTTAGCGCGGTTTCGGTATCCAGTACCTCAAGCATTGTCAGCACGACACCATCATCGTCTCAAACCCAGACCAGCACTCCTTCGAGTTCCAACACCTCAAATCTCGTTAGCACAACATCGTCGTCGTTGTCTCAAGCGCAGTCGTCCACGAGTTCCTCGCAGGTCTCAGCATCAACTAGCAGTCCCAGCCCACTCTCACCCACAACATCAACCACCAAATCTGCTATTTCGTCCTCGCCTAGCACCAGCAGTAGTGCCCCTCCTACCACATCGCCGAGCAGCACAAGCAGTCCAGCCTCCACAAAAGCCTCTACGTCTTCAGTGTCCGCTACTCCCACTGGACCGGTCGTCTCGAATGGCAATGCCAACTTTACGTACTACTCCTGCGCTACCGAACCGTCTGCAGGCCGACTTTTGTCCTCCCAGGTACTTAACAATGGTACTGGTATGACCATTGAGCTTTGCTTATCGACTTGCTATAACTACCAATACGCGGGAGTGTAAGTCTGAACTTCTTTTAAACCACTGAATTCTTCTCTGCATCTACTCCCCCTGGTCAAATCCCGATTTACTCGTGTTCATTCCCAAAGAAACAAGCTAACATTCAATAGGGAATATGGCCAAGGTACGTCAGAATCTGCATCTGTTTCTTACAGCCATTTGGGAGCCGATTCTTTCTGCAGTCCTTCGGGAGCTCACATCCTCGGCCCCCAAATCTGCAAAATCAGATACTAATCTGTCATCTAGAATGTTGGTGTGGTAATTCTCTCAATATCGCTGGCAATTCTGGTGCTACGCCCTCCACGAACGTCACCAACAGCCAGTGCAGCTTCCTCTGCCCTGGAAACTCGACAGGTAAGCTTATCCTCATACTCAAATGTTGTTTACTCCGTGAATGCCCTGAAGTCTGAAACCTGTGTCGGGAGCTATACAAGCTCCCAAGGAGCACCTAAAGCCCCTTGACCCCGATCGGACAATTACGGTTCATATACTAAAACGTTAATAGAATATTGCGGCGCGGGCTCCAAGCTGAACTTGTATTGGTTTGATAGTATGAAGGCGGCGAAAAATGAGAGAGATACTTGAAGTTGGCGATAGACATTGATTTGTTTATATGTACATGGTCAGGCGATTGTAAATATGGGTTGCATAAAAGGGGGAAAATACCCTAGGTGTTGGTTGCTGGTTCGTTAGAGATGAATGTAATGTCTTCTATCTTGACACGCCGACCTTCGTCCCTGAAACAGCCGTCTCGTGGAATAGCAATGGAAGAAGGTTATGAGGTGAAGTGAATTAAAGGTGGGTGGCCCCTTCCCAGCCAATCTAAGCGAAGTTTATATTGAATGGCAGATGGCGCGAAGGACTACCAGAACCTTCGCACACGGATAGTAGCGCTACGAAACGCTGCAGTGACCCTCCTTCCCAACTATGTAAAAAATTATCTATAGCCCTTCTAGGAGGACGAAATATCGCCTCTCTTCCCAGATTCCACTACGTCTAGCGGACTGGAGTGTTTATACAAGTGGGCGCGCCATGCAGACGACGCAACCAAAGCCATTGCCAAACTTTGGACCTGCCGATGACAAACTACATCGACGACCAGTACCTCCACGAAATCCTGCCGTTGAGGATGAAGCAGTCCGAAGGACTTCCCAAACAATGGAGAGAAAAGCTACACGATCAGCAGCGAGCCTTCGAGCACCGAGCCTTGTACCCGGGCCTTAGAAAGGGTCCACCTTATCGTCGAGACCATGGGCGGCATGGAGTTCTGGAAGGAAGTTGGCAACGAACACCGAAGAGCAATATTCGAGGCTTGCTGGGCTCAATACCCATTGCAGTCTGTCATCGGTTTCAGAGACTTTGAGAAAGGCACCGTCGACTTTGGCTCCGTTCATTCTGGTACTTCACCCGATCGCCCCGGATCCAAGCTTTACTTCTTCAAGTCTTTGTGGCTGGAGATCGCAGAAGCGACCTTCTCAATTAGAATTAACGTCTGGGATGACGGTGTTGCGAGTGCAGATCGAGGCAAGGAAGGATTAAAATCCGGTGCATGGTTCGAGATCCATCCTAGCAAAAATGAGTTCCCATGCCCGATCAACGCGAGATATACAGGCAGTACATATTATCCTCAAGGGTGAGAGTTCCCTTGAAGGGTACAGCTAGTATTCATCCACATAACTGACTGTTTAAATTTTCAATATTGTCAAGCGTTTTGCTCACTTTATTCAGTCAAAAATTCACTATCAGCTCCGTTGATTCGTCAGTGTCTGACCTTCTCTGAGACATTTAGGTCTACCGCGAAGAAATAGTGAATTCTTTCTCCGGCTTCGGCGATGTGTTCTTATTTTGGAGGTACGAGATATTATTCTACCTCGCGTCATGCAAAAACTGGTCCTCCCACATCCCACATCACACATCAACACTCCATCCCTATCTTCTTGCCGCAACACTGCAGACGTTACTTCCTTGCTTGAACTTCAGCAATGGGGGGCTTCTTGAAAGCACGTTAAGTTTCATC
>QGMK01000582.1:0-21207 GCA_007825345.1 Lachnellula suecica
GGTGCGGGAGCGGCTTTTGCTGGACAAGAGTAATGAACACTGGTGAGAGAACTGTTGTGGAGGAACTTGTGCGGGAACTTAGACCTTAAGAGGATGTTGATAGTGGAACTTTCCGTTTACGTTTGATAAGTGCGTTCTCACCCTTTCCTGGTGAGCTCGCGGGTTGGTGGTTTGTGACCAACAGGATGTTTGCTGTCATTTTGATTTTCGTCTTTTCGTTCATTCGGATAAAATTTGACTGCATAATATTGAAGAGTTCGGCGAGAAATATGGCATCTCGAGTAGAGAACCAAAGCTGGGAAATACATACGGGGCACTAGGCACACTAGCAAAACATATTAGCATGAGACCAAAGTCTTACTAATGCCTTCTTCAGATAAAAGCTTGCTTGTTAGTGCAACTTTATATTGGGAGCTTTTCAGTCACGATTCCCAATCTGGCCAGTGCTTTATATTATTAGGCAATTTCTCAAAATGAACCTCTACGTCTACATTCATACCATCGCGTATGAAACAACCGGTCTTTGGAGGATCGAAAATTCAGTTCCACTTGTCAAGGAGATTCCGCATCTTTTCGGTGGGTCATTCAATCCGCCCATAGGAGGACGCGGTTCTTGCCTTCAAGCTTGTGAATTTATTGTCAAGTGATTCGTTGCTGTCAACTCGCTCGTTCATTCATCCACGCACCGCAAAGTATCATCCTTTCGCGCCAAGCCCCTCCTATAGTTTAAAAAGCTTACGAGGATTCCAAATGAAAAGAGGCCAGGGAAGAACGGCACTTTGCCCATGTATCATACTTTGCAGTTGCTTCATACCGTTAATTCCTAGGTCGTCAAACCAAACCCGGGTTTTATCGCCTTTCAAGGACAGCTGGAAGTAAGTCAGACAGAGTGATTTGCCGAAGATACCTGTCAGTAGTTCTGTATGGGCGACAGGGTATAGAACTCCCACCTCGAGCTCGGGTTTAGTGCAACAATCATGATCGAATATGTGTCTAAACCGCTCAAAATTCTTTCATCTGCTGACGAAACGCACACTTGACTTTAAAAAAAGAGAAATCCCCCATTTAGCTCGTATCTCTGAGTACTGCTGCAATAATAAATTTCTCGCAAATGATTCGTTTGCTGTCAACGAAAAGCTCGTTCGGTCAAGTCGGGAAGGGGTGAATCATGCGACTGGTGTGTCCTTTGGTCTTGACCTCGACAAGCCGATTTATGAGAGTAGATATCTCACAAGAAGCTAAAATTCTCGAACTTCCTTGTTATGTGATCGAATCTGTTTCGAAATAGGTTTGATTAACAAAATAGGTGACCAAACCTTCTCTTATAGTGATTTGAAGGAGCAAGCGCTAGTGAGGAAGTAATTCTTGCGCTTTGGCAAGTATAAAAGAACAACTAATCCTCTATAGTTGAGGTATTTACAAGTTCGGTATTCTCGCCCCCTTCAGTTGAGAGATGTGCAAGTATCTACTAAATATTAGGCAGAGGCTGAACTTTCCGTGACATCTCGACCAAGACCGCTACGGAAAGTGAGCCGTTACCCTACGGCTAAAATGGAATTTCTTTGCTGTCAATCTTAGGTTTGGTATTAAGTTCTCGTTCCTTCAATGAAGATCCGACGATATTCCAAGTCTCTGGTAGCCGTCGGAGGAGTACTTGATACACGCTGGCTCCAAACATCTAGGGGCATACTGACGGCCTGCCTAGGCCATTCCTTCTTACTTTTCATGGAGCTCCTTCGTGGTGACTGATACCTTTGCTCTTGGTGTTCTTACATCACACGTTGGCCTGCATTAAATACACCATCCTCCTCCCTTCCGCAAGTCCTTCCGCCTCACGTGACTCTTTCTGGGGAGTAAAAGGGTCACGGTACTTGCAATGTCATCCTCAACCAGCGTGTCGCTGAATCCATAAAGCATATCAATCGAGAGATAGGGGAATGCCAAGACTACAGCACATGACGATGGTCGAGACCATGGGGGTCGGCTGAGCTTGTACTGGAGAAGTTGGACGGGGCTTGTCGCATACTTGTTCTCTGGCTTTGACATTGTGACCTCTCCAGTCAAGCCGAAATGCTTTCATTTCGCACACGAGTTGACGGTTGCTGTCAGTGTACTCTTTGTTGTCGCTTCATATTTCTTTCACAGCTCCACAGCTTCCTTCAGAGTTGTTCCCCCGAGTATCCCAAGGAAACTTGAGGAGAACCAGACTAGTCCCAGATTCTCGGGTCCGAGGAAAGAGAAAGTCTCATCGATCACAACCGATTTTTTTGTGGCGTCGTAATGATTCAAACATATGTCTTGCTTGGTATTTATAGGTTGAACCCCAAGCTCCAGACTGCTGTGGTATTCCTGTCCAGTTGTGGAACTTTGAAAATTCTTGGTAGTCTCAAGCTTTTTCTGCACTATAAATGAGCGACGAGGATCGGTTGGAGACGTGGCAGAGAAGTAACTTGCAAGACGCAATGTTCTCATGTTCGTGATTCTGGCATGGCGATGGTAAACTTGACTATGAGCTCAGGGTGAGGATGTGAATCCTTGCTGTCTCTAAAACTTTCATTCCGCCGGCCAATAAATTACGCCGGGGGGTCTTGATACTTTTTCCAAAATGGGTTTTCCTATCAACTTCCTCAATGACGAAATAACAGATACACTTCGAATTTGGTCCGCTTTCATTTTATTCTCAGTAAGCTTTTGCAATTTCCGTGAGAATATGCGCTCCAGAAGGCACGAGGAAGGGTACGGGTGTCAAGATGTTTTTGTAATTTCAGCTACCTTTTGGAGTTAATCTTGGACTAGCTAATTTAAAACCCTTTCTCGGAGATCGTTGTCACCTTTCCAACTTACTCGTCTGCACCATTCATGTGTTCGGGAAGGTGCGTTTAAGATCACGTTTCTGTCTGAAGTGGCAAGAGCGTCCCTGCCTGACTCGATTGCGGAAAAACTCCTGGTGGCCTATAAAATTCCAAGCTAGGAAGCCATTATTCGCCACTAAATAAGTAGGAATCCAATGGCATTACCCACGTGGGTGAGAGTTTAGACCCCGCATCTGAATGTAAGTTGGCCCAGTGCTCTTCCCCCAGTCAATACTACTTATCCTCGTTCTCTTCGCATGAAGTCTGCACTCATCGTGAAGCTATCTTGCTCTCAAAAGAATACCTGCTGTCATTTGATTCAGTCATCCAATGGGCTGAAAACTCACTGTCGGACCCAAAGTCAAGACCCCGCGTCCTAAACCTCCACAGCTCAAGCTGGTAGTACGTGTCTTGAAGAATAAATGTGAGAGCAGACCCCCCAATCTTGTGCTTCTCTCCTGGTCAGTGGGATATTATAGTCTGACAAAATCCAAGGGCTGTGGGAACCTTTATAGCCGTTTCCCAGAGCATTTGAAGCGCTAGAACCCGCCTACTGAATATAGGGGAGAATTCGTACCGGGTTCGGCAGGTTTGGACTACTATAAATCAAAGCCATGCTTCCTGTACTACTAGCTGTTAGTGGTAAATGATTGTTCAAAGCAAGAGACTTATGGGTGGACGCTACTTGAAACTTCCCTGTGAAAGTGCATCTCAATGAGGCGTGCTGATGCAGCTAATGGCGAGCCGCACCTGTTTTGAGAACCATAAATTACCGGCAAGTGTGAAAAGCTCTGCTGTCAAGTACAGGGCTACTGTCAAATTCAAAATTCGTTCACTCATGTGAACGAATGATAGTCCCTCCCGTCACCCGTGCTCCACTGCTAAACTTTGAACCCAAAAGGAGCCGATCATACCAGAGTACATATGGCTTCTGAAAGATTCGGCACCCATGGCATAAGCTTGAACGATTTGCTCTCGCGGCTGATCTCATTCCCCAAAGCCCATCGAGACAATTTATACCCTACAACCCTTCCAAAAAGCAGTCGCGAAGAGCTCGGTCACATATCCACAGCTGATCAATTTACCACCCAAGAAAAAGCGCGAAAGGTGTATAAGTACAAGGAGGAAACCGACAGTGTGACATCTCATGGCTTATAGTAAAAGCTGGCAAAACCCTCTGTCAGGAAACTTGCGTTACCTGCGGGATTTGATGTTCACCCGCCGAATGTTGAGCCTGCTCGGTGTCTTCCACCCTGAGCTAGTTCCTAGCTGGAGGTTGAAAGGTTGTTGTCAAGTTGATGTTGCTGTCAGCCTTGAATGGGGTATATTGTAGGGAGCTGGTGTTGAAGAGGGGCCAGTCACTTAACTGTTTCGAACCGGGCTATGGGGAAAAGGGACAGAGTGGTTTGAGGGCTCGCTGCTCCCATGTGAACAGACTCTCCTCTAGGGTTATGATGTCGTATATACTGGAGAGATTTCGCCTGGAGGAGAAATAGTACTTCGGTCAGAGCTGCTGTCACCAACCCAGCAGATATATGCAAAACCTAGACATGACTTTTCTTTTCCGCTGTAGAGCGAGAACAACACGCAATAGAAACAGAATAATGCACAACTTTGACATTGAAATAGCTGTCTAAATTATAGACGATCATGCAAACTCCTACACAAGTGAAACTTTTACTTCCAATGTCGCACCAAAACGCCAGCAACACCTATTTGAAATGCTCCGTCCGCACAAGAAACGAAGTAGATCTACTCCTGCATGCTATCCTCCGCGGCCTCGGCCTTTCCATCACCCCACAGACCCTCAAGCTTAAACTCCGCAGCCCACTCTGTAACGATCTCCTTCTGATCCGCCATTGGCTGGCCTTCCTTGCTCTCGTTGATATCCATGTCGGTGCTGGAGGATATAGGGATAACAGGTGCATCTATCCAGCCTTGGATTCGGCCGTCGCGCCAGTCGGTGATGACTGCTGTTGCCGCACTCGTCAGGTTCGGCACGCCGCCTGGGCCGAGCCTGCCTCGTTTCCGCGCAACTTCGATCAAGAAGCCGGTTGTTGCGTCTCTGCCGTTGCCTGTCGCATAAGGGAGGATCTTATAGACGTCCATAAGCTTGCTCATCATATCCTCCGAAGCCGAGAGTCTCTTCAGCAACAAGGTAACAGCCGGCACGGGATCTCGATCATCTTCGGGGGAATGGCGTTCAGGAGCACGAGTCGGGCCTGCTCTTCGATCTTCGAGGCCTTGGAGCCGACGTTGGTGGAGGGGAATACGATACCGGGGGAGTCGAGCAGCTTGAGCTTGGAGTCGATTTTTACTTCTCGGAGACTGGTGGTGACACCTGCCTCTGCGCCCACGGGACATCCTGCTCCGCGGCCGAGATGGGAGGTCAGGGCGTTGATGACGGAACTTTTTCCTACGTTGGGGTACCCGATGACGCCGACGGAGATGGCGCGTTTGAGCTGCTTGTGTTCGGCGAAGGATTTCAATTTGTTGAAGAGGGTGGCGGATGTGCGTTGGACGGTAAGTTGTTTGTGGTTGAAGGTATGGGCATTGGCTGCTGGGCCTGATGCGCGGAGAGGCAGGACGGGGAAGTATCGTTGAAGGTGGAGGATCCAGGCCTTGAGGACTGGTGGGGGGATGAGATCAATCTTGTTCAGGATCAAAATCAGGCGCTTTCCGCCAGATGCAGCGGCCATCACCATGCGCTCGACCTCTTTAGAGCGTGTTCCTTCGGGATCGCGGGCATCAAGAACGTAAAGAACGACATCGGCTTGGTCGACTACTTGCTTGAAGACTTTGTCGAAGGCCTTTCGCGAGCCATCTTTTCGTACTCCCATGCCCCGTAGCTCAACTCCACCATCGTCTGACTCGGACTCCGAGTCCTCATCGTCCTCCATGTCATCTCCATGCTCAGCCTCCCACTCTTCCTGATCTGCTGCTATCGCGCGTGCGTAGTCTGCGATCGTCTTGGGCTCAGCTCCCTCGTCCACATCGTGCATGTCGGCATCCATTTCTTCGATTTCCTCCTCGTCTACGCCCTCCATTCTAGCTTCAACCTCCCGCTCAACTTGCTCTCCAGTCTTTGCGGCCTTTGCGTCTGTCCTGCGTTTTGTGGCATCTTCGACTTTGCGACGTCTGCTCTCCTCAATCTCGGCCAGGATCTTGTCTTTGTAGGGGAAGAGGTTGGGGATTCCGGGATCCTTCTTCAACTTTGAGCGCCATTCTGGGTTCTGGGATAATCTGTCAGTACTTGTATCATTGAGAAAGATTGCGTGGAATACGGACGGCCTTTGCCTGCTTGCGAGATTTTCTTTGCTTTTGCGCCGAGGCTTTCTCAATCTTGTGGCGCAGACGGACAGTTTTCCTCTTGCTGGTGGGCTCTAAATTTGAATTAGAATATATCTAGCAATGTCCTTGCATTATATGCTTACTTCCTGGTTTATTTCCTGCCATTGTGTGTTGTGTTGCGACCTTGTAAAGCGGTCGTCGTCGTGGCGGGGAATTACTACGATTTTTTTCTTATCGAGAGCTCGAATCTGGTGCTAATTGTGGCCAATAGGAGCGCTTCACGTGACCTTTCTTTGTAGAAACTACCCCATGGCCCTGACACCCTATTATTTCAACACTTGACTTCTCAAGTCACATTTTTGCTTTGGCATGAGTTATTATTAGTTATCACCAACAACACAAACCAACCAACTTCAAAAGAGAGCATCTAAGCCAGGAAAGTCGATTGTCTATTTATATCTCAAGGAAGTTTTGTTGCACTTCGCAACTTGTCGAAGAGGGCGCGTCCGCATTGCGACCTTACTCGCATCCTCGCTTGCTCACCACCACCGTTTCCCGCAAAACAACTTGCATCTTACAGCCTTAAGCTTCCCTAATACTTCCTACAAGACCAAAACTCCAAAATACTTTCACAATGGGATCAAATTCCCCAACCTTCTCTCTTCCTCCCCAAAAGGCCCACTTCAAAGGACTTCTTTTCGATATGGACGGTGAGAATCTCACCCCACTAATAAATTTTTTGCAGTTTTGTTAAGACTTTGAACTTAGGAACTATAATAGACTCAACCGCAGCAGTTGAGAAGCATTGGCATACCATAGGCAACGAGCTTGGCGTAGATCCCAATGTCATCCTGCAAACATCACACGGTCGACGCAGCATCGACGTACTTAAGCTGCTAAGCCCGGAGAAGGCGAATTGGGAATGTATGTGGGCCATTCTCTCTTTTGCTGTCTATCATTTACTGCATTTGCTTGCTTCATAGAGGAGTGCATACAATAGCCTTTCTCGTATTCAGCCCCTTTTCCAATATTTTGATGCTGCTCTCAGCCGCGATTTGGGGGCAATTGGGGGCTGATATGTTTTTATTTTCGCTACGCAGATATCAAGCACATGGAAGGACTGCTTCCTAAGCTATATGGCGATGATGCGGTCGAGATCCTCGGTGCGAGAGCGCTGCTGGGTTCTCTGACGAATGCCAATACGCCCTGGGCCATCGTCACATCGGGCACTTCGCCCCTGGTGCTGGGGTGGCTTGGTGTGCTTAAGCTACCCCGGCCCGAGCATCTTGTTGTTGCTGAAGATGTGGAGAACGGAAAGCCGGACCCGACGTGTTATTTGATGGGCAAGGAGAAGCTGCGCTTGGGGCCTGCAGATGAGGTGCTTGTGCTAGAGGACAGCCCTGCGGGGATTAAGGCGGGTAAGGCGGCGGGATGCAAGGTATTGGGCGTCGTTACTTCGCATACGATGCAGCAAGTCGTAGACGCTGGCGCCGATTGGGTGGTCAAGGACTTAAGGAGCGTGAAGTTGGTGGGGAGCTCTGAAAGAGGGGTTACGTTGGAGATCTTGGATGCTCTGGACACTTTGAAGCAATGATCGGCGTAGGTTAAGATTTGGACCCTTGAGTGGACTGACTTTTGCATATAGACGACATGCATGCCTTTGAGGCATTAGAGATATCCAGAAATAGAAAGAGAGGTTGCAATGGGGACCTCGGCGCTGGTTCAAGGGTCTGGTCTGATCTTTCCACGAGGCAGCTGCATGTCATCTGCCGCAGGCTAGCTGGGGATAGTGAGTGGTGGAGAAATCTTACATGTGTAGATGCGTTGCCATTGCAGATAAGTTAGCGCGCGGTTTGGCTATCCACTCTGAACGCGCACTGCCCCTCTCAGTAGACCACCAAGTGGCAACTCCGGAGTTTCGGGCCTTGGCTTCCTTTGTTCAGTTGAAATGATGGTCTTTTTGCGATGGTGTCGTTTCCCACAGGCTCTCTTCATTTTCCAATGAACCTTCTCCTATTCAGCAACAAAAAGGGGGCGGTGTCACATGACCGTCACTTAGTTGCAAGTCTCGAGACACTTCAAATCACCGCGCAAGTTATTTTGCGTATCTGTATCTTCGGAGAAAGAGCGAGTATTCGCTGCTAGGTCGGCACTCTCGAAGGCACTTGCCTTTGCTATTTCCCTTGCTTCAGTCCTCGCTTCTTTCCGATTCTGGAAGTCTATCTCGCCCCTGACCTCCTTCCTATCCTCGACCTTTTCTATCCTTGATCTCTTTCTCGCTCATGGTATGGCCAATACTAGCGCGCAAGACTAACCGCTACCTACCTCCCGCCCATCTTCTCTCCATCTTCTTTCCATTTCTTTTCCATCCAACTTGTATCCCCATTTTGTTGTTCTTGTCATCCGGGGTGTAGTCTGTGGTGGCGGTGTTGTTTCTAGCGGGGATCGGCAGCTTCTCACTTTCATGTCCAACGTCTGTTTCACTCCTTCATCTTACTTACTCTTCAATCCTACCCACTCCTCAACTTCATTTACCACTTATATTCACACTTTACTCTTGTTTTATTATCTTCTTTTATCTCATTTTCATTTCGAAGATGGACATGGATACGACAGACAACTTCCCTCATATTACTTTCGTCACTCGAGCATCCGGCGACGCAGGCATACCCGCTAATACCTAGGTCTGCCTCGACGGAGTAGAAAAGACGTTTTTGCGCGAAACAGGCCATGCCCTTGGGTTTACATCTACGAAGTTGTTCTTCGTGGGCTCATCAGCCAAGCCAATACCTCTTTTATCCGTGTGGCCTGATGTGCGTCTATTGGCAAACAGTTTATTCAAGCCCAATTCTGCTGCTGTCTTCAAAGGCAAGGATGGAATATGCAACAACCTTACTCTCCTGGCAGAATTTCTCTCCGAAGAAACCAATTGAAATAGAGATTCCGTTCTCTTTTGGCTTGTTAATGAGAAAATTTATTTCCGCATTTCAACCGGTACTTTTCCGGATCGCGTAAGCCTTCTTGATGCTCTATCTGCCAAAGACAACTGGCCTTGGGATGAAATAGAAGCTTTTTTCGTTGAGCTTTTTCTTATCGATTTTACAAAACACCTGTAAGTAATTCTTGGAAACATTGCTTTTGGAACATTATTGATCTTTGCTTTTTTTATTAGGCAATCCGAAATAACACTAGCACTCCAGCTCTTTACTTATAGGAGCAATGCCGAAATTATCCCTGGATCGTCTTCTGATTTACCTCGCCGCCCGTCTCTGGGCAATGTATTCCCTCTTCTCACACAAGAAGCGCTTGCTGTTGTGGCCTTGAAGCTGTTACTTTTGGAGCTCCCAGCTAGAGTTTCCAACCCGCCAACCAAACCTCTTTTGTCTTCGTCCAACTTAGCTGCAACCTCTCTTTCAACAGACCCCCCATTATCTTCCAGTTCGACAGCTTTGAGCTCAATAGCCAGTCATTCGACAGCGAACCCCCTTCTCGAAACTGATTCAAGAAAGCTAGCCCCTCGACAGGCAACCCTTCCCCAAAGCGACATCGGACAGCCACCCCCTCAACAGCTAGCCCCTCAAGAGCCAGCCCCTCAACAGCTACCCCTTCGACGGAAGCACAAGACGTATATTGGGACCACCAGATGCATATCATGTGGAATGGTATGGGGTGATAGGACGCCGAAGCAAAAAAGTAACCACACCCGTGAATGTACACCTGCAAAAGACAATAGATGTCATCATTGTGGGAAAGTCTACCCGCTACAGACTCCCTCATCCACCCTTAAGATCCACAACTGCAAGAAGAATCTGGCGAACTACAAAAAGTGCGGAGTGCAAACTTTGCATAAGGATTTGAGAAAACACGAGAACATGGTCCGAACATGGGAAGACATTTACGACTAGGGATAGTTTTAGTCGGCAAGGGCAAGAAGAGTATCTGTTGGGATCGGAATTTTTAGTTACGTGGGAAGCGAAGCCATAGCGATTAAAGCCTTCTTCTCTTCGGAGAATCAGCGACTAGAAGACATTCACAACGCTGCCTTTTCAGGCATTGTTCTTGCAATTCTACCACGTTGGGGTGCCACTATCACCGAACAAGCCGCGCATCCCCCCCTTTCTTTTTGACATGAATCTCATCCCTGATAATTACCCCTTCCGCATGAGACATTGACAGCACTGCTGTCCCTTGCATTATTCTTGATATGTTGCGTCTTCGGAGTACGATCTTACTACCACACCACTACCGCCACCACACACTGCGAACTTTCGCTATTTTCCACAGAAATCCTGCTCTGGAAATCATCCACACTAGATGAAACATTCGCAGCGCAGCTTTCCACTGTTCTCCGAGTCTCACAATATACCTCCCCCCTGCCACCCCTTCACCATACGCCAGTAAATGAACATCACGGCCCAGGCCCAGGCCCAAAATGGACCCCCTAAAAAGCACCCACGCAAAATGAGACCTTCAAAACCCCGAAAGCTTCTCACAAACTATAAAGAACCGCTATACTGCTCTGCCTGCGATATCTACTGGAGAAGAAGAAGCATTTGTGCGGAATGAGACAATCACATTGTTCGGCCTGTAGCATCAGGACATGATACACGTATGCCGCAAAGAAATGGAGTTTTGCACACTGAATGAAACATCTTCCGATGCAAGAGACCTAGGTGTAGGTTAACGGAAGAGAAAAAAACCGAACCTCCGTGGCTTCCAAAAGAATGTGTATTGTAGAAGTAGAATGTAGTTTTGTTTTGACTTTTCTCAGTTCTATGACGGCCCTTGGCTAACGCCGCGAGTAAGGGCGCAGCCTCCGGTGACACTTCTGCGGGCTTTGGGTTTATAATTGAGATCATAGCTTTCAGAGGACTTACTGAGCTTCCATAACACTTGCAGGGAGTTGGAGATACGGAAAGCAGAACTGATGATGGAGCGACTACCGCCACATACCACTTCACTTGGCAAAGCCGTAATGGCAGCCTGACAGGCTGGGTTCAACTTGAACGCTTGAAAGCAATCGCTATATTCTGTGACTTCACTTCCACGAGACTTGTAATTAGAAGTTCCCATCATTTCGCATAAAGCACAACGTCCAAATCACGAGACCAACGCCCTCCCAACGCCAAGTAAAGTCGCCGATGAAGTAATCTCCACTCTCGAGGACCGACGCCGTGCAACCGCGCCTCGTACGCTGGGAAGACGCTGCCACACGCCGGGACCATTGCACCGGGAAGCGCAATTTGCAAGATGCAGGGTGAAAAGTTGGGTTACTTGCATGGGAGGTTACTCTTAGTTATCAATTCTTGCTGCGCGAGATCGAGATCGTGGAAGAAGTGGAGGTGGATTTTTGGGCAAGGTCTGAAGTGAGATTGAGGTGAGGAGAAAACACGCAGGTTTGTGGTGCCACTGAACTCGAGGTTTTCTGCACCATCACAGTAACTGCCGATGTGCGACGAAGTGGCAAACAATCAAACGTTTGGGGCCGTTGCCTGACTCCGTGGTACATTCGGAACCGCCGCCGCGGGTCGAGCTCACCTATCAGGGATTGAACAGACGGCGCCGAAGATACGTTGGGCTGCCACACCTCGGGACCGTTGAGCCGGTACGGTGCTCTCTTTGAAGAATTCCAAATACTTGGTGCTGGCACATGTTGGGTTTATACAGCATCGTGTACCGAATGGACCCCCGCACCAAGGACCAAACACAGACACAGTTGCGTCGGCAACGTTCAGAGCCCGGTTTTACGGTCCCGGTGGGACACTGATTCAAGCAAGGAATTTCTTCGTGTTCCCATCAGTTCAGGTCGCGACGTAGGGGTGAGGTCATTGTAAAAGGGATAGAAATGTGATTTCCCCACCGATCGTCGCTGGAGTATGCAGGTATGTGTGAAAAGAGAGACAGATCTCGCGGCTAGGAACGCCTCCGATTCTAGCTCCAAACATCCCGTTTGGGATTTTCTTTTTTCTCAGCTTGATTTTCCTCAACGACTGCGAAAACCTAAAAAGGGGCAGGTGTGACGGGAGGATATTGGGCAGAAGAATACTTGGGGCTTGATGCCGTTACGCGTGAGCACGAAAAACTTCAGATGGAAAGGCTACAAGGAGAGACCCATAGGTTTGGATGACGGGTTTGGCAGCTTGCCTTGTCCTGCCAGCCACAGAGAAAGAATTGAGAGTTGTACTTGGGGCCGTTTGGTCAGCTGGTACGGATGATGTGCCTGTGTGACTTTCGGGCAGCACACGGAATCCCGACTCTATGGCTATGGGAAACCTGGAGCGACTTCGGGATGCATGCGGGAAGCCGTAGAGAGGGGCCAATAAATGCGGGAACTGCCCCTGATGCTGGGTGCCGATGTAAGGGTCATCGACGGTGGGTTTTGTGTTCTCTTTTTCGAGAGGTGAAAGCCCTCGCGACGTCCCCGAACGGCATATGGTGTTTGGAGCCGAGCGAGACTGGGTAACTCCGGTATCCAATGTGAAGCGCAAACACGGAATGCATTGCTTAGAAAGAAAAGTGCTTGGTGAAGGCGATTAGTTATTGGTGCTATTTTTGGCAAAGTTGGCTGCGGAAACAAAGTTCAAACCCTGAGGGTTCAGAACGCCACAGTGACAAAGTGACGGGCAATGCGGCTCTTTGAAGAAATGACTGGTCACCTGAGCTCTGCTAGAGCCCTTGCTCGCATTATTCCGGCCAATTTGGAATACTTTAAAATTGGAAAGAGGCTTTGACCGCCCGACGGAAGAGAAAGCTTTGGTCAACGGTAGGAGCAGAAAAAGGCGAAACCTCGAGACGAAAAAGCGGGATGAGCCTGTACGAAACAGAGTCTTGAGATTGTATGACGCCGTGTGGGACGGTGCAGGATATGGAGGATTCTATTCTATTACTCGTGGGAAGAAGGAAGCAACAGGAAGGCACTAGCACTAACGAGCATCCCCTTATGTGAGCAATAGAGGATCATTGTGACTTACATATGTACCGGCATTTGGACAAGATAAGCAGGTTTTCAAGATAATCAGACTAGAATCAAGCTTGTTGCACGGCATATGCAGGTACGAAGCAACTGGAGTCGAACCTGCCCTCTAAGGGCTCTAATGCTGCACTCCTGAGGGGATTTGTCTCTAGCCTCTGCTATTATCTGCAAGAAACCCAAGACAGTCTGCGACAAATGCACCGTTCGTATTGAGGAAATTGAAGGAAGGGACTGATCACGAGTGGGTGACGCGGAGGGGGCGAGGGGAGGTGGAGTGGCGTACCGGACGGTCTTGTTTCTTGTACTGTACCTGCGTGCCCCTGAGGGTCCTCCCCTTTTCCTTGCAGGCCGTCGCGTGGCCGCTATGACTTTCCATCGCATTGCGCATTCGGAGATCTCGCCTCCAAAGCTGAGCGGTGGAGACAAAAAGCAGGATCATGCGATTTAGGTTTTGCGTTTTGCGATGCCTGCATATTTAATTTGGACGGATTATGCATCAAAGGGCACGCCGCGTGGGCCACTGGGCGTGGGCGTGGGCGCGGGGCGTGATTGTCATTGTCTGTGGTGGACGTGGTGTTGATGTTCCGCGCATATCAACAGTCCCGTACCAAACTCTACGGAGCTCTACTTCTATAATGCTGCATAATGCTGCAATATGATATGCGCAAGCTTGCAGTCAAAGTTGCTTTCAAATGAATCCAAGGTGCGCAATACTTCGTATTAGGTCGTCGGCGTGCCGCTGCCATGTGCGCGCCTTGATTATTTCGAGGAATGCAGGCCCCAGAATCAGCCACCCTTCTTTCCCCTTGACCTCCGAGCGACACCACACCACAGTGACCACACCACTCACCCCTCACACTCCCTTCACCATCGCCGGCGCCGTACGTCGAGTGACTCGGTCCGTACTTCTTTCGTATTTGTTCCACGTTCCATGCTCCAGCCTGGAAGTTCCAGGCTTGGCTACAGCCTACAAGACGGCGAGATCTCGCACCCACCCTGGCAGCATCTGCAGAGCATTTAGCCTGGACTCTGATCCCAGCTGCCACGCTGATTTTCAAGGCAAAAGCCCGCATCGCAGCGTTGCATCGTCGCCGTGGCAGTCCACATAACGGACCACAGTCACAAAAGGGCACCCAGCTGTGGACAGGCCGTGGACAGTGCGTCGACGAAGGCGCAACTCCTCGTCTGCAGTGGTCGCCGAGCCAGTCAGAAGCGCTGCCGCAGTAGTACTGGAGTTACAGTCCCCATTAGAAGGCGCCTGGAGCCTTGCGGGAAGCACCCAAGGATCAGCCAGACCCCTAGATGACAGCCTATCAGCATGCACCTCCTGTGAGCACAACACCAGAGCCTCTCGTACCAAAGCCAATTGCAGCGCCGTGAAATGCCAAGAGGTTGCATCGGTCGACGGCGGACGGGGGTGCTTCCATGGGCCCCGTTCGCTTCTGCTCTGTCGGTACTGCCACTATCCCCCTTTCATCACATGTCACCAATCGAAGGCTGGAGACGGGAGCGCCATTATTTGTAGAGAGCTCGTCGCGCGCGCGAGGAGGCGGGGAGGCAGGCAGGCAGGCAGAGCAGGCAATTAGAGGTCGGAGTGAGAAAGCGCCTACCTTGCGAGCCATCACAAGCACGAGTATTAGCATGAGGATTCAAAACTACACGAGGAGGGTGTGTGAGGCTTGTTGATAAGCTGCCGCTCTAATCCCGTACAGTACGCAAAAGGATGGGGATATTGCAAGTGTGAGCCATAGCGGCCTCAACGGTCTCCGGTCAGACAATCAGACAGACAGTGATGCAAAAGTCCAGAGTCGAAGATAGACACTCTGTGTTGCAGACGATGAGAAGTCTTATCAAATGTCCGAAGGGCTAGATCACGGTGGCATTCACAAGTGTCAGACAAACTGTTGAGCCAGACTCGAAAGATCTAAATGTAAGCTCTTTGCCGTCCAAAAGAAGCTTTTGGGGACCTGTCAAAAGTAGTAGCTCCTTCTTCCCGATAGGCGTCGTGGACGAGGCGCACCTCTGTAGGGAGAAGTATATCTCCACGGTCTGCCCATTTTGGCAATTCCAGCGAGTCCAACCGTCTGTTGTATCCGGATGAGGGATGATGCGGGCCGTCTTTGAGAGATGCTGCAGTCCGAGGCTGACTGGAGATGGCACAAACGGGGTCTACGAGGAGGTCTGGAAGGGAGAAAACCGAGGATGCGGGCACCAACAGCATGCAGTGAAGATGACGATGTCTCCAACTGCTTGGCTACGTGGGGTCGACGGTCTAATGGATCTCCGATTGTCATGAGAATAGCAACAAAGACAGGCGCACAGAGACTTCCGAACAAGAGGTTGCTTGCTCGTGGCAGCCTTTGGCCTGTGCCTGCGGCGCAGCGGCAGACGAGGCGTGAGATTTTCTTAATTGCACATCTTAAGGGCCCTTTTGTGGGCGAGTCGCGGAGAATGCCAGGCTCAGGTCCTTGTTGGACCATTTGTTCCGACGACCCCATTGCCATCCCAGTCGTGTCTTATCCGGAAGGGTGTGGGCCGCTGTGGCCTTGACTTTTTTGTATCTCCGCTCCGCTTCTGTAGAGTCGAGAGCATCGCATCGTCCCATTACGGGCCGAGGAGGCAGGACAGATTCTATTCTTGATATCTTTTTGCGAATGCATACGCAGAGAGGCTGCGCGATGCAACAGTATCGACATTCAAGTCCCTTTTGTCACTCTCACCTCGAACGAAGCCTCCACTTTGGACTGTCCCGGCGCAGCTCAGTACTTCTGCTGTACTTTTTGTGGTGGCCCTGCAGTGTTGCTGGCGCTGCGGGACCCGCCTGCATAATGCAGGTGCAAGGAAGGGAGGACAGAAATAGGTCGAGCGCCCTCGTACCACATGAGTTTCGAGCTCATCCCATCTTCTTTTTCTCGTCACCCCAGGATTTTGTCAGAGATCCCACCGTGGGTACCTGCCCCTCATGGCAGTGCAATTATCCAGCGCTGCTTTTGTGCATCCCAAATTAAAACTCATATGACAGACGATACATGATATCACAGAGCAGCGTCTATACATCAATAGTGGCATACGGGTAGATCCAGTGACGATTGCAATCTCTCGACCCTGAATCCCCTCCGCAATTTGCTCGGGGAAGGCCAGCGTTAAGGCTTCCTGCATCAAAGATTTGGACCGGGCTATGAACGAGTCCGAGTCGGCAGCAGAGGCCATCCCATTCGCCCAAGAGGGAACTTAAGAACAACGGCTAGTGCCCAAAATGGACGAGGAAGCGTCCCAAAATTCCCATCCAGGCTGAACGTGACGAGCGTGCTGCTGCTTGGGCGCGCTCGTCCACCCCAAGTCGCAAGTGCAAGTGCTCTGGAGCGAGATCCTTGCGCGTACCTGAGCATTAGTGCGACCCACTGGTTTCCTGCAGAGCGAAACGGGGGGTTGCAAAGGGGACGACTGAGCCACTAATCAAAACCATGGAGTAAGGTTGGCTAGGCGAGAAGGAGATCGTCACAGTCAAATCGCAGTCCAGCATCCGGCGGGCCCTGGCGAGCCTGAATAATGTGCCCTGGAATCTTGGACTGCAGAGGGCGATGGCCTAGGGGAGGGGGTGAGCAGGGAGTAGCAGGCATGTCTGACTGCGCGAGCTCCAGTGGCATCGTCCACCCTCCCGCCAACTTCCATTCCCCCCCCCGTGCAGCGGCAAAGGCGCCGGGGCCTATCAGCGCAGCAGGAGATTTCAAGCCAGGGGTAGAGGGAAGCTCTGCACTGCTGCAGGTGGGCGGACGCAGACCAGAGGCGACGACGGCCGCCATGCCTGCTGGTCCAGGATACCACGCGCGCTGAATCGCTGAGCTTACACAGGCCCCCAACGCAGGAGCAGGGCCAGCAGCAGCAGCAGCAGCCCGGGTCGTGGGAAACCCTAGCCAAGCCACGCCAGCGGTGTCCTGGCTTGGACAAGAACAGCGACGGATCATGGATGTGCCCACGATTTGAGATCTCACTCACTCACTCACGCATTTTCTCTTGGTACTTACTTACACTGCCAGTATTTCCATCTATATGCACCGACCCTTCTCTTTTTGATTTTGCTTTGTTCCAACGCCCCTTCCCTTCCGCCCAAAAATAAGGACGAGCCCCGTGTGTCATATAAGATCCCCACTCGCACTGTACAAATTACGCGGGACACTCCTGATATGACCTTGTCTGAGCGCCCTGGTTCCAGAAAACAACAGCCACAGATCTACCGCCAACGTCAAGCGCTTCCCGTACGTCCTTTGCCCTCCCTTTCCTTTAACAATACCACTACCCGCCCTCGCCCTGTGCTCCGTTCTAACTCCTCGTCTCCAGCATCTCCCTTCATTCCTTGCCTCTGGGTATCCTACGCGGTATTGAACAAACAATTGTTCGTCCGCTCCTAGATAATCACTCGTTCATCAACCCCAGTACCTAATACGCGCCCTCGATTCTCACAGCTTTCGACCAACATTTTCGCCCATCTTCGTTCTTGAGTTTGATTTGTTCTGTGCAGCCATTTATTATATTTGTCTTCGAGCAGCTTCCAGTTTTCGGGCCCGGAACTTGCGCGGCGGCTTCTTTGGATCGAGTCTTTTAGCGTATACACTCGCTCACCCTATTTCAGCTACCGTCCGGCCCCTTCACTTCGTTCGTTACGTGCCAATAATTTGCTCCTACAACTCTTGACCTGGTCAATTGGATTGACGTCTCATTAAAGGACGTCGCCCTCGTTTCTCGAGCGTGCGGGAAACCTTCTATTACCGGCAGGTGCATTCGAGCTCGAGTCTTAAACGCCCTCGTTGCCGACTATGGAGTATCTTGACGCCGTGTACCAGCAATACCCTCACCACCAGGGGATGCCGCAATATAGTGATGCACAACACAGCATGCACAATAACGCTATGGCCCAACAGGCGGGTATGATGCCCATGCCTACTGCGCAGAAGACGAACGAAACAAAGCCCCGCCTGGGCAAGGATGAGGTGGATATCCTTGAACGCGAGTTCAAGAAGAACCCTAAACCGACGACCCAGACGAAACGCCAATTCGCGGAAGATATGGCTGTGGATTTGGCCAGAATAAATGTAAGTTCAGAAGAGCCAGCCTCGTTGTTCGCCTTATTGACGATGCATAGAATTGGTTCCAAAATCGTCGAGCGAAGCGGAAGCAGGAGAAGAAACAAGAAGCGTACGAGGCAGGACAAGCTCAAGAAGCTCTGGCATACTCGGATGGAGCCTCATCGCCCGATTACAACTACGGAAACGGATATTACAACGACACGCACATGGTCCAGCAGTCATCAGCACCGTTCCCCGTAATGACGGGACCTCCACCGCCCGTAGCTCCATATAACCCCCAATACGAGGATCCTTCGAGTGCGAGCATGGAGTCTCTCCATCGGACGATGGCTGCAGCCCACGCAGCTACCCAGCAACAGGATTTCCATGGCAGCTTTTCCGAGCCGAACGATCCTCTAACAGCTTTTGGGGGCTCTCTTATACATGATTCCTCCGATGGCGACCGAGCTCAGTTCCCTCCATCCAGTAGCTCGATGTCCCATTTCGACAACCACCAAAGCTTTTCTTTCCCCTCTGTTTTCACCAACAACAACATCTATAATTCACCGCCGTCCGCAGCTGAGCTTCATACCTCTCCTGTGGAGACAGCTACACAAACACCAACCCAGTTCAACACCTACGGCGCGGCTCGCTCTGACTCGAATGGTTCGCAACCGGTAACCACCTTCCCCTCTCAACTGCTCGGGCATGGACAGATCCACGATGGCCTTCCATCTCAGTCCAGTGACAGCAGCAACAGCCAAAGTCCAGAAAATAGCAATGGTGGGAGTCTTCAACTTGATTTCAAGTTCGAGAATCCGGAATCCGATGAGGTTTCCGACTCACCCCCGGCTCCAACAATCCCGTTCAAATCCCCGCCTCCGATGGATATTGCATCACGTCGGAAGAAGGTTTCCGTGAGGCCCGCAGCCCTGACTTCGGAGACGTTACGAAACCGGCCATCGATGGGACCCAGAACCGTATCCCATGCAGAAGGTTTCCGCCGTCCGGCGGTTGAGAGCCCGATGTCTTCGCCAATGCGCAGGATTGTATCTGCAGGTGGAAACAGAAACGTTCTAACAGGCCGAATATACAAGTCAGGGATAGAATCAGCCCAACGTTCGCCCATAAATCTGAACGGCTTCGCTGATGCTGGAGCTTTCATGGAGGCCAACATCCATTCCATTCGAAACCCTCCATCACTGACGGCGTTGTCATCCCTCAGCAGCAGTCTCGCTCCTCCAACGCCGATGTCTCCTCGAGAAAGGGAGATGACCCTAGCTAATAGGGAAGGCAGAAGATCGACTGCGTCACCTCACGAGGGACATATGGCTTACGTTTTTACTCAAGGAGCTCCGGGATGCTTCGCCCCCTTCGAGGGAGATCAGAACCTAGCATCGCCCCCCGAGACACCACAGGCTCAAATGGTGTTACAAGCGGGAAATGGCTGGTCGAATGGGAACGATTTCCAGGAGAAGCAGTGGAATAACTATGAGGTACATGATGAGCCGCTCTACACTCCTGCTCAAGACGGGTTTCCTCTAGAGCTCCAGATGCCACAGCCACAACAGCCGCAGTACCTTTCAAACTTCGGAAGTCAGCCCGTAACGCCTGCTTTCGGCCAACACTTCAACCCAAACTTCGTTTTCGGCCACGAATCCCCGCAATTTAAGAACGAGTCGCCTCAGTACACCCTATCGACTCAAGGCCACTCCGAATACTCATTTCCCGATGGGCAAGGCCATTACCCAATTGGACTGTCGCCCTTGACGAAGCAAAAGACATTCCAGTTTTCGAACACGACTGCGGCAGACTTTTCCGAGAAATAAGCGAAAAGTCTTTATGATTGGAGTTTAGGATCCTTTTTTGCTCCCAGGAGCTATACCCGGCGGTCCCCCTTCCACCACCGTCACTTGTACAACACATATACCATTTTCTTCGACATGTTCAGCGCCTGAAATTTTTTGCAAGAGATGGCATCGACACTCACTTAATGTAATTCAAGGTGGCACTTAGGGTGCCAATTGTTTAATGTTTACGATATATGGAGGGGCAGATATACCCAAAAGAAACACAAGGAGGCAGGAATTGGTTACGGGATATGGAGTAGTCGATTTGGGTTAAGAATAGGCGTAATGGGAAGGCACGGAGAGATGTCATGTGTCGATTAATGACCTTGAGCTGGAGCGTGTTACATCTACCTACATCAGATTTAGGATATGTGGGATTAGTGCTTCTTAAAAAATAGAAGGTTGTCGTATCCAAAACTACATCTTTGAGTCCGTGAGAGTTCCCTACAAGTTATGTCCTTGCATGGTTTAGGCTCGAGTGAGTATTTCCGGAACATCGCATTCCATCGGCGGCAAGGAGGTTGTTATTCCTTATCGTTGAACTTTCCATTTGAGGCAAGTCCATCCAACCTATCAGTCTACTATATAGGTTCCATTATATTGTCTTCACCCCATTCTCAGCTTTTGGCAAGCTCTAATCCTCCGATACAGGAGGCGCTGGCAGGGGTAAGCCCCACATGGAAGAACCCCTCCTCGACCTTGAACCGCAGCAAAGCGAAGAGCTTCTTCTCGCCAATTAATCAAATATAAAGCTTTCCATAACATAAAAACATCTGCGACACGCAATTGAGAGGTCATCTGTATCCAATTCCTCGTGATCTTTTCTGCAGTCTTCACGATGGCTACAAAAGGCCTCAGAAGCCTGCCACGGCGGTTCCAAAGCCCCGCTTCGACAGCGATACCCCGCAGCGCCAGGATGTCTTCGACCATTGCAACCTTCAAGACGCCTAAGGTCTTCAACGAGCCGAATGTGAGTTGGCAGTGGTTATCATGCAATAGGTGAAGTGGCTAATAGGCAATAGCATCATTATGCAAAGGGATCGGCCCAGCGCGAAGGTCTCACGGCCGCCCTGGAACGGCTTCAGCAGAAGACACCCCTAGATGTCCCCATTGTCATTGGAGGCAAAGAGGTCAGTACACAAGATCTCAAACAAACAGCTAGTAGCTGATATTTACAT
>QGMK01000583.1:0-21181 GCA_007825345.1 Lachnellula suecica
CAACCTCCCGCTCCCCATCAGGAACAACAAACATCCCATAAACCCTCTCCACAACCTCCTCTGCCACCCCCGCGTCCGTGGCTTCACAATTGACGCCCATAAACTGGAAGATCAGCCCGAAATAGAGCCACGTCTGGAAACCCGCCTCCAGTTCCCTCACAGGCGTCGGGTCCACGCGCTCAGCGCGCGTGTACTCGCCTAGATCGATGACCCCGGAAGTATTGAAAGCATAGCGCTTGCCAATTGAGGCTGGGTAGGAGAGCCAGGGACGCGGGCGCCAGCGCGAGGTAGCTACGTATGGGGTTCTCGGGGGTGGGGGACGGTCGCCGCGGTGGGTGGGGAGGAGGTTGAATTCCATGGCGGGGAGTGCTGGACGTGGAGGTGGAGGGTTAAGGCGGGGTGAGGTTGTAGATGAAGGTAGAGGTGGAGGTGGAGCGACAACTTTGTGTTACGTGGGGGAGTGGGGTATAACGCCTCGAAATGGATTGTGGAACAGAGCTGAAAGCTGAAAGCAGATACCTTGCATAAACTAGACTGAGCCCCATTTTACCAATATTCACCTCTCCAAATGAGAAAAAAGTTTTGATGTCGGTCATGTAGAACGCTGGTCCTAATGCCCAAAGGGAGTGTAAGAAGAGAAAAGTAATTTGGAACTTTCTTTCTCATATGGAGAGCCCACTTAGGTTGCGTGGGTAAGATTTCATATCCATTGATTTGTATCTCCAATATCCGCTTTTAAAGGCATTCGTGATGTGCCCAAGATACCTACCCTCATGCGCACTATGTTACATTCCGGTTGAGTTGATCTTGATCCCAACTCCATTCCAAGTTCCGAACTCCCACGTATCCAATCAACCAACCTAATACCACGCCGTAAACTTCAAATCCCTAGAACTAGAGCCAACTCTAATCGTAATAGCGCCTTCGTCCGGCATAATCCAGTTTTGTCTCACTACATCCCAGTAGCTCAAATCTCTACGTGTAAGATTGAAAATCACAGTCTGCGTCTCGTTGGGCTCCAGATATGGCTTTTCGAATCCCCTCAACACTTTCACGGGGAAGTCCACGTGTGCTGCTTCTCCTTGAACATCGGCGTAGCTCACGTACAGCTGCACCACTTCCTTTCCGGCGATGGATCCCGTGTTTTGAACCTCGATGGAAGCCGTTGCGTAGACATTCCACAGATCCGGGTTTCCGCCCTCGTCGCCTCCTGCTTCTGAGAGGGGCTGCTGGACGTCGTAGCCTTCTGGGTATGGATACTTGCCTTGCTTGATCTCGGAGAGCTTATCGATGTATGGATACACGAACTTCTTCAGCTTTCTGAAGTTCTTGGGGAACAAAGCTTCGCTGGCATCTGGGATCTTGTCGTCGAATTTGGGAGGTGCGATGCCGGCAGGGCGGGGAGATGGAAGAGGAGATTTTGGAAGAACAGGTGTGACTGTGAGATTGGCCCACCCAAAAGTCGTATACGACAGGCCAAATCCAAACTCGTAAGTTGGATCGACGCCATACTTGTCGAAGTGTCGATAGTCAATGTACAACCCTTCAGAGAAGTTTTGTTGTGGGATAACACCGTTGGGAGTGTATAAAATTTTGGCTCCTTCACCGTAATCCTTGAGAGATTTGCCAATGGTGTATGGGAGCTTGCCGCTCGGATTGACATTTCCCACAAGAATGTCTGCAATGGCGTTGCCGCTCTCTTGGCCTGGCAAGTTTGCCATAATAACGGCTTTGACCCCAGGGAGGTTGACCCATTTCTCAACTACGACAGGGCCCACGGAATGGACAACCACAACGGTTTTGCCCTTCCCGCCGCCACAGCCTGCAGCAATGTCCTCGATGAGCTTTTCTCCACCCTTTTGAAGTAGAAGATCGTTCCTATCGCCTCTGATACCTTCAGACGAGATGAAGCCTTCGCCTGCGTCGGAGTTGGCAAAGACTATACAAACATCCTGGTCCTTCAAGATCTCAGGGGTCGGCTTCAGAGGTGGTGTATTTGTTGGGTAATCTGTAACGTAAACCCGATCTTTGTTGAAGACTGCCTTGAGAGCATCAGAAGGGGTGATCAAGTATGGGAACTCGACAGCGCCGGAGCCCCAGCCAGAGCCAAGTGTGCCTGTATTGCATCCACGGTCAGCACAGGCATTTCGGCCTTTGCCTTCTCCTGAATCTTCTCCAAATATTCCAACTCGGAAATTTGTCTCGTGGTTATCATCGGACGGCCAGCCATCTTTGTTCAACGGCAGCACATTATCCTCATTCTTCACTAAGACGGTTCCTTCCGTCGCGACTTGGCGTGCAATAATCGAATGGGCATCATCGCCACCGCCCTGAACGTTGACAAATTTGTTCACTAGCTTCATATCCTTGTCATCGGGGCTTCCGGGATTGATAAGTCCCATTGCATCATTTGTCCACGATGAGAAATTAGGGCCTTTGCCGTCGAAATTGGATGTGTCTTGGCCCAATTGGTACCAGGCAGCGACGACTCTGGTTACCATATCGTTGATTCTTTCCATCGGAAGCGAGCCATTCAAAACAGCCTTGCTCAATTCTGCTCCCCAGAGAGAGTTACCAGCAGCCCAAACGAGGCCATCACCAGGCATACTCATATCCAAGCCAGCCAATGCACTTGCAACACCCGATCGTTGGGCAAGCCAATCTGACTGCACAAATCCCTGGAAGCCCCATTCGTCTTTCAAGATGCCATTAAGAAGCTTCGAGTTTCCGCAGGTATAGGAGTTGTTGGTCATTTGGTAGCTGCACATAACGCTGGCAACTCCGGCTTTGATCGAATCTTGAAACGGCCATCCGTACATCTCGTGAAGCGTCCTGTCGTCGATGTTGGAGGACATGGCATTCGGTAACCCCCATTCCCAGCTCTGCCTGAAGTGTTCTTGCTCGTTTCCAACAAAATGCTTGATTGTAGCCATGACGCCCACTTCTTGAATGCCTTTGATCGTCTGAGCTGCGGCGATTCCTTGTAGAACGGGATCAGCACCAAAGCCTTCCCAATTCCGACCTCCTGCTGGCATCCGTCCAAGAGGCCCAACGCAGGGCCCTAGCAGGACGTTGATTCCTTTGAGACGTGCCTCCATTCCGTGAGCCTTGCCCCGTTGATACATCAACTCCTTATTCCATGTAGCCCCGACAGTAACTCCGGCTGGAAATGCGGTCGAGTTGTCCGCAAATCTCAAGCCTAGAGGCCCATCTTGTAATGCCAACGCGGGAAACCCAACATTGGTCGCAGGAGCAGTATTACCAACCGCCAAGCCCATCTGCCAGCCCGTGCCTGTTGTGATATTGACCTTCTCCGGCAGTGTCATCTTCTTGACCAGCTCTGCCGCCTTTTTATAGCTCTCACTCCATTGTGTAACCGTTCCTCCAAGCGGTGTAGGGTACCATGGAGGCGATTGACCATCCAGCGGCTTCTTCTTATACAGTAAGAAGCCCCCACCTGCCAGTATAGACCAAAACACGATAAGGACTGCGAGGAAAATAAGGAGGCCTTTCGAACGTCGTGAAAAGGCGGTGCGGATATTTCGGAGGCGTTTCGCGGTTCCGTAGGCAACGGCAGGAGCTTGGGAAGGTTCGTTCAGGGGATCTCTATCTAGGAATTCGGTGGCGTCTAGGTCGGACTCGCTGTCGGATCGGTAGGCATCTTCGAGAGACTTGCGCATTGGAATACTCTCTCCATTGTTGTATGAGCGTAGGAGGCCCTCGCTGCTCCGGCTTGCCTCTGTTTGACGCGCCATGGCGATGCTCGAGCTGTGACGTTGATGATACGAGATAACGAGGTCTACTCGTGTAATTCTCTAGGTCGTAAGCATTAGATGAAGGTACTCTCAAGAGGTTGAGAAGAATCAAAGAATGGTGAATTGGTTTTGACTTCACACCACGGCGATGATGAAGTTGGGAGTGGAGATTATATGATGGGGTTCAGTAGCTGAGCTTCCGTAGCCGGTCAGACGCGCCCACGCGACAGGCCTGAATTTAAAGTCGTCAAAGTGACTCAAATTAACATAATCCTAATTCTAATAGGACTTCTCAATTTTCAATTCAAGAATAATAAGAATAATAGAGGGATTGTTACTGGTTTGTGTTAAATGTAACTCCTATCGTGTAGTAGCTGTAGGGAAGACGCCATTCAAGAAGGGAAGCAAGCATATTAACGTGTAAATTTAGTGTTACAGTTATTATTACAAACTATTATAGGATACGTAGATTGCCCGCCATCCATCTATTATATCAACTCATACGCCAATGTGCGTTCCGTGAAGTTGTTGATTGCTGGGGCCGCGAAAATTTATGCTCAGCTCTTCCCTCAACATCCCGCACATCCCCAGATGTATCGTTCGATCTACCCTTGGCCTCGCTCTGATCCATCACACTTCTTTCTCTAAGGCCCAATTCATGATCGGCAGATTCGCCTGGCTCAGTTGGCCATGCGGTTGCAGTTGAGGTATCGTTATCAATCTCCGAGAAGCTATTCGAGCCTATGCGGAAGCTGCGTAAGCTGAAATTCGTCCTCTGTCTCGAACTACCCACTGTCTGTCTGGATCCGTTCCTCCCCGTAGGACTCGTAGATGCGGCTAGGATGTTAAGTTTGCGCAGGAGAGGTTTCACGGTGGCCAGCGAAGAGGCGCCGAGTCCAATGCCGATCTCCACCGAGCTCCAGATGGCTAGGTCGGTGAAGTTGTACAGATAATCTCTGGTTGATACAAGTTGGTGTGTATAAGGGACACGAGCTACTGTGGCGAACGACGCTCTAGAGCTTGAGTCAGTACACAGTAAAGAAGTGAGTGCAGAGTGGACCAACATAGAACCTAATGCCAAGACACCAACAACGGAGACTTTGGTTCGATTGTCCATTTTATAATTCCACACAAATGATACCGGAAGTAATGCCAGTGTAAAGTCCGAGACAACATTCAGAACAGGGCTGATATAGGTTGGAATTGTAGCTAGGCGTCTGTCGTTGCACTTCCCACTCACGGGAGGGTTTGGGTCATAGCGATGCCAATAGTATCCGACAGGCTGACATTGGAAGATGACTATGAAGATATAGAAGGCATTGAACACGAGAACAACACCTAGTAGGCTGTATAGCGTAACTCGCTGCCAGTGCTGGTGCGTGCAGATACGCAGTAAGAGGAGACAGACGATGAGCTTGACCAGCGAAGCTATGATCACGTAGAAGAGCTCACTCAGCCACTTAAATAGCAGTGCTTGAGGATGGGTTTTCAATGGCACGGCCACAACGTGCTGCCCCAGCCCATAATGAACCGCTAACAAGGCGAAAACAGAATATGCGATATAAAATGCCTGCCAGGAGAAGTGTCAGCTCCTACCCTCGATTGTTAGAAGCAAAGATACTAACCAAAGTCGTCACGGAAAGCCAATCTTCCACGTAGAATCTCTTGAGTACGAAAGCCATGGAATAGCAGCGCATGCCTACTGTGGCAAGAGCGAATATTAGAAGGAAAATGATCACCGCAGCCAGTTGAGGCCCCCGGTCTTCGGCCGCCATTATTGCGCAAAACTGCACTGTTAAACGCTGATTCAGGAGCGGAAAGGCATTGTCAGCCTTTCAACCTGAGATGGTACATGTACGCTGTTCGATAGCAGCAGGTGGGGTGGCATTCGAAGAAAAATGACTTGTCTAGGATGAGACAGCTTTCAGAAACGTAGGTATCAAAACAGGTGGCCAAGGAGTGCACATTTCGATTGAATGTTGAAGATCAGATTCATTCAAGATAGATATACACACCGTCATTTCCACTCAACAGCATAAGCATGCACGTGCCTATTTATGGCTCCCGATGGAGCAGTAGGAGGCTGGGTTTCGCCAGATGTAACGGCATCGCCAGAGGGCACCGAGGACCGCCCCCTCCAATGCCGAAAAATGTTCCGAATAACCCGTTTCAAAGTTTGTTTTATAAAGCGCAACTAAAAATCTCAAGTCCTGCGACAGAACCATATATCAGTTTAAGTTGCCAACATGATTGAGTTCGGTGTCCACTTATAAAATAGGTGTCTGGAGAATTGAGAGGGAACCATAGTGGTTGCCTCGGCATGCAAGAGCCGAGTATGAAAAGGGGTGACACTGGGTTTGAAACCATGTAAGAAATCCCCGGGCCGCAAGAGGATCAAGTCGTTTAAATACTTCGTATCATACGTGCCAAGTGACAAGTGGAGTAGTGGCGGGAACGATCCCGCCCCGCTTCGCCCCACTGCCAATGCCCCTTCCTTCGATAACAGGGTGGGGGTGGGACTAACTTGTTAAGATTCTTTCTTTTACCAAGTTCTCATCTTCAAACGCCAATAAGACTTTCGGTTTATGCATCTTTAGAAAAATTCCAACAAGGTAAAGCACGCCAAGTACCGTACTGTACGTAGACCAATTACAGTCCCTCGCCATTCACGAAGTGGTTTCTTCATCGATCCGCGCAATCTTTGCCTCTCCAATCAAGAATATATCCCTGGTCAGTCTTTAACTTCCTCTTCAAAGTGATCCTCTTGGTCAAAACTGAAAATAGCCAGTGAGCAAATCCAGACAAAGCACGTGGCACTGCCAAGATCTACCTCGAACTCTCACCCATAAACATCAACTACCACGGCCCTATCAACCCCTCGGCTCTTTCACGAGACCATATTTGCGCAGCCTGCACGAAAGTACTTGCTTTCCGAAATCTATCCGCAAAAGAAGCAAACGGAATTGCTTCAATATCACTCAAAAGTATTCTGAACGCCGAGGGTTTGACCAAGCGCTCGCTCTGATGGACGAGTGCGGGTACATTGCCGCAACAAGGGGCAAGGCTAGGCTCCGCTGGAGGCTGAAGCTTGGGCCCCAAAGCTCTGTGCGGAAAACACCCAAACCAAGATTCAGTGAGATAAGTATCCACTCCATCGTGGGGGTCAATGGCTCAAGAGATCAAGTAGACCCTTGCCAAGGGTGGTGAGGAACCAGCCGAGGCACCTAGCTGCGGCTCCAGACGACAAACTCACGGATGAGCGTCCCAATGTATATATCGATCGCGGTTCGCGTGTGGAATAGACTGGAGCAAATCCGGGTCTGCCGAAAAGTAAATCGAGCTACCACGCGAATGAAGACGATCAAACCGGACGTGCCTGCAGAGAGATATGCCACCGTTGTCCAAATTCGACAATGATAGAAGCTAATGAGAGCTCTTGGATCTCTCTCGAGCCTTGCGGGAGATTCGCACAGGAGATCGGATCTACCATCTGAACTCGTCCATATTCTAGAACCCCATCTTCATGAACAGATGCTGTGGGCCCCAGACTTGCCGCATCAAAGCAACAGAGACCGCTTGAAGGACTACCCATACAACTTCTGCTTTCACTGTAGTAGGCTCAGCTGCCCTTGCAGTGAGAACGTCTTTAAAGTTCAAACTCCAAGACTTTGAAGAAACATCGCCAACTTTGGCCCCGGTAAGATAGAACGCTGTCATCCGTCACTTTAGCTCGGCTTTGACGCCAGCCCCCCAAGCACTACTTTAAGACGTGACCAGCTGAACAAGTTATGATCCAGAAATTTCAGAACCTTAAATCTCTGCGTGATATCCGAGCAAGAACACAGTGCGGAGCCATCCAGTCCCTTATACGCCTGCCATCTCAAGATATCTGCCATACAGTAGTTGGTTCGTAAAAGGGCTCGTTTGATAGGCTACCGTATGCCAGGTCTTGACGGGAGAGAAGAAGAGCAGGAAGCAATGGATTGCTTCATACCGTCCGTCTGGCGGACGACAGGGGGCATGGTCTAACGGGGAGGGGCGTAAACGGCCATTAGGTGAGATCGGGTTACTGCTTCCGCGGATGACATGGATTTGCGGACGGTTAGCATCCCGCATTACAGCAAGCATTCTGATGTCGATTTGGCAATTACCATGGAGCGAAAAGTTGGCTGGAGAACTGGCGTGCGTAGGAAAGCGCGAGCGCGACCTAAATAAGCGCACGTCGACCTGACCAATTAAACCGCGCTTGAGCTTCAAACCCTACGGGGTCCATCTCTCTCCGGGTCTAGACGTCGATTTTCAAAATATTATCGTTAATGACATAAATTCCTATTGAGTTTATAAAGGCACCCCTCTTGCGCAGATTTCGCGATGTGTAACAAAAAGAAGGATTGCTGAAAGTAAGAAGATAAACATATAGGCTTGAGCATTGGGCATGCAATAGAAAGCAACTGCTAGCTCCCTGCCAACTCGCCAACCCTTCTAGCGATATGCAACAGAAAAGCAAAACTGCTAAATAATAAATTGGCCGAAGCATAAAAGTATAAGCTCAACCTTTGGGCCCCGTCCTTCCTTAGTCCGGTCTAGACGCCAGACATTGTGACGAAATTCTACAGTGACGTAAGGCTTTAACGGGTTTCCATAAAAGGGCACCTCCGCTCCTTCCATTCTGCGATGTGCAACGAAAGGAAAGGGCGCTTAAAGTGCAGAAAGGGAGTCGGTCACGTGTGAGGTACATCTTATTGTGGCTGCAAGGGAAATTGGCTTGTATAGTATGAAAAGTCAATTGAATCAATCGATTTTGATCTTATATTACAGGATATATATTACCCTCTTGTCAAACGCGCTTATTTTCCGCTTGCGCGAGACAAGATTCTTGTCGGCCTCGGACAGAGACTGTACCAGTCGAAAAATACTAGCAAGTACATCACAAAGGGAAAATCAATGAAGTAATACGACTAAGAGCTCAAGTTCTTGAATAATATATCCCTCCTCTCAAATGTGCCACAAAGCCGTACGGATTTTGAGCTCAGTGTAACTCCCAAGCAATTGCAACCCCAACCCAGCGCCTTCCCCCTCCCCACCAATTTCTCCCCAGTACACCTCCCCCTCTCCATCCCCTGCCTCATCCCCACCTACCCCTCAACCAAGCCTCTCTCCACCACAACACCGGAGTCTACAAGCCTAACGGCCTATCCCAGACGCAAAAACTAATCTCTATTTCCTTTGGGTGCGTTCCTTTCCCTTGATCCCTATTTCCAGAAATGTATGTTAACAAGGCTGATTTTTGATTTTTGGGGAACAGGACATCGTATATGGGATGCGACAGGAAACGATGGAGAATATCTGTAGGGGAGAGAATGTGGATGTGAATAGGAGGGTTGTGGATGAGAAAGCAGAGCTTGTTGGGGGGGGGGGCGCGGGCGGGCTTGGATTTGCATGCTGGGTGCCGGGAGGACCTTTGAGCTGGGGTATAAGCTTACTTGAAGCAAAGACGGTTTTAGAACTGTAATAAGACTTACGTCCAATGAGTCTCAAAGCTCAAAACGAGCAAGATTTGAAGTGTTTCGTATTTCTGCCTTGTCAGGTATTTTGAATTAGTTGACAAGCCTAATGAAGGCATTATCACTTCGTTGATCTCTCATCCCTGAGCCTGGGCCCAGTAATTCCCGCCCGTCTTCTCCGTCAAAGCATTAATGGGCGCAGCACCAAACCTCACTGCTCTCTTCGAAGTCATCGTCCCATTCCCCGTCCCATTCCCAAACCCTACATACGTACCCAAACTCGGCGGCAAATCAGCCACCTGTGTCCCCCAGGTACTTTCTGTGCTACCCAGCGTAAGAACCAGCTTCTTCCCTTCCGTGAAGAACGAATGATCGATCCAATTCTTGGTGTAAGGCTCGCCATCCAGTGTAGCCGATTGGATATACACGTTTTTGTAGGTGGGGTCGAAGTTGATGTTGCTGATTGTGGCTGTGTTGTTGGTGGCCGGCGAGGTGATGGACACGCTTTCGAAGTAGGGCGGGATGATGAGGTAGACGTCTTGGCCTGGGTTGGGGAAGAGACCCATCATAGAAAATGCCAGGAATGAACCCATGGCCCCGCTATCATCGTTTCCTGGAAGACCATCATCGGTGGGTTGGAAAAATGCGGGAATGTAATAGTGAGATCTCAGTGCCGAAAGTGCAGGACGGCCTGCGTAGTGGTACTGGTATACTGTCAAGAACGCTGGTTCGTTGCCAATATAGGTGATGTTTTGGTCGTGGAGGTAGTCCAGGCGCTCGACGAACGCTGCTGGTCCACCGAAGGTTGTGATCAGGGTTGCTTGGTCGTGAGGAACGAAACTAAGCCGGCTATCAGATACCTCACTCAAAAATCTTTGAGAATGCATAGACTTACAAGGAATACTCCCAAATACTGCTTTCGAACGTCTCAGCACCCGTATTTTGCAGTGAGCATACGCTGTTGGGGTTCGTGTCGATGTTACTGCATTTCAGGGGATCTTGGTAACCGAAAGTCTCATTCAAAAACTTTGGCTGGAAAAATCCAACAAATCCTGTGTCTGCCCCAGTGAAAAGCGAAGATGTCTGGTCGGCTTTGAACAAGTTCTTCCAGTTTCCAGCACGACTCGTATACTTTTCAACGTCACCTTCCTTTCCTCCAAGTCCCGAGGCGATCTGTGTAATCACAAAATCGTTGTAGCTGTATTCAAGCGTCCGGGAAAGACTCCTCGTCATGGTTCCGAAGCCCTTGTAATCGAAATCTTGCACCGGGATGTAGCCAAGTGCCTTCCAGGAATCAAGGCCTCCTCTTCCTTCGCAACACCAGTCATATGGCTCGACTTCAGCATCCTTGACTACAGCATCGTATCCTTTATCCCAGTCTACTCCGTCGCTTATACCTTTAAGGTATGCATCGGCAAGAACATTATCAGCGTTTGAGCCACCTTGGGTATAACCCTTGTTCAGTGTCATGCGGCAATCGGGAAGCCATCCTAGATGTTCATAGGTATCAATGAGAGACCGAATCTGCCTTGCCACGGTTTCCGGATCAAGCACCGTTAAGAACGGCATCTGTGACCGGAACAAATCCCAAATACTGTTCGAGTCAACAAAAGTCCAAAATTCTGATCAAAAGCAACTTACCAGTAGAATGAATCGAAATATGGCTCGGAACTTTGCCACAACGGGTTCTCGCCGGTGTAGTCTTGTGGGTTGACCATGGTCCTGTATATCCCAGAGTAAAAGTTTGTCAAATACGATGTTGCTACACCAGTAGTTGACACAACAATTGGGCTGAGTTTCTCCCTCCATAAGCTTTCAGCGGCGGTCTGTGTGGCAGCAAAGTCGAAAGAAGGAATCTCTTTCTCGGCGCTTGAGCATGCCTGAGCACTGCTGATGAAACTAACCGCGACTCTTGCGAGGATAGGAGCATCACCAGGTGCCTCGAATCGATTGAAAGCACCGCCCGGTAGCGGATATCCATTGATCGATCGAGATATAGTCAGATTCTTCACACCAGTGCTAGCACGACTGTTGGCGAAAATACCGTTGTCTCGAATCGGAGCGCCCTGAAAGTCCGCACAGAAATACAGAACGTAGTTTCCTTGTCCAAAACTTGGCAGAAATCTTGCGTTACCGGTCATCCTTCCAGTGCTGGCATCCACGTTGATTGTCCCATTGTCTTGTCTTGAATCCGAAAGATCTGTCAAGTCCATAAGAATCAACGGCGCTTGTGCATGTGTTGTGGGGAACTGAAATCTGAATAGAGACGTGTGTTGGGCTGCTGTCATATCCACCGAGACCCCACTGTCCAGCTCAATGCCAAAGTATCCCGGAGAAGCCTTAACAGAACTGGCTGTATAATTCGTAGCTCTGCTCTTCTTGGGATATACACAACCGTCGACGTCATCTCCAACGCAGGAAATGTACGGGAAAAGAGCGAAATTTCCTAGGGATGGAGAGCCACCAGTTCCCGAGTCGTGCATGCTTGAGAACCCCGTGATTGCACTCCCGTCTGTGGTGAAACCACCCTGATTGGAACCCGAATTGGTATCGGCAACGGCTTTCGCCATTCCTTTATTTTGTGAGCACTAGCATTCCTGAAAACTGGATTATATTACCATAAGGAATAGTGGCACCCGGGAAGACATTTCCTAATGATTGTGAGCGATGAGCACGTGAAGATGCTGGTAAACTAACCTCCATTACTGCTTCCAATCAGCTGATTAACGTATTGTAACGGATCATAAGTCGAATTGGTTGCATTCCGAGCCAGAGCACTCTGCACGAGCAATGAAATCGCGAAAACGCTTCTTTGGCGGGTGATTCTCATCTTGAATTGTTCTCAATGGCAGAAAAAGAGGGGAACACGCCACTGGCCGTGTGGCTGCCATGAGGGGCGGACCGGATATATAGAAACTCCATGTGGATCTAAATTGCGATCGACTATGTTTATCATTTGATTGTTACATGCAGAACTATCTCAAAAGCTTAATCGAGAAGGTGCCATGCGGACCTGAAGGAATCTTGGATGCAAATGCAAGAGCGCGTAAGATTGGGGCTTGCGGGGGGGTGGTCAGTGCCGAAAGCCGCCGATCCGGCACCTCAATCCCCGCTAACCCCTGATACAACCCCTGAAAGGAGGGGTAAGTGTGACCCTAGCACCTGAGCGCGTTGGCTGGTGATAAGATCACAACTTCGTTCTATCGCCCACTCGAGAAGGTGCAACGAGATGGAAATGACGTCTAGTACGAAAATTTTGGGAATCAAATCGCTTATTTATACGTGAATTCGCATTTCTTCTGTTACAGCCAACCCCTTGTAGCACAGATGGCAATGCGATCCGAGTACGACTTCGGCTTCATGTACGCCCACGTCTTGCAGAAGCTTACCTTGACCGCCGATAGAGTTTGAGTCAATGACAATCCTCCAGCATTTGTTCTACGGTATTCTATGATCATGTTCTTGTTATGTTGGTTGCTAGGCGTCGGAGGGCAATTCTCTCTGATCGCGAAATTGTTTGCATTGACCCGCAAAGCTGTGCTAAGATTTTGTACGCATAAATAGATGAATTCATATGCATTTCCAAGTTATTGTTCAACGTATATTTAACTCTCGTGGGGTCAATACCAGCGAGAAGTTTTATCGCTTGGCAACTCTTTACAGACGCCATTTAATTGCTTCGAAGGGCCTGGGCACATGGTTGCGACCATTTGAGGTACTAAAGGCATCAGAGGTGCTCGGGGTCCTTCTTTATAAGAGTATAACGAGGCTCTTTCTAATCATAACCTGATGAGAAGAATACATGCGGCCGCCAAAAAGATGCAGCAACGTGACTTTGCTGCAGGGGTTTCTTCTATCGTGGAAAGGGGCTCGCTTAACTCCTTTCGACCAGGCAATCGGCTAAATCTGTAATGGCAACTGGCAATTCTTAGGGAGCTTTAGAGCTTTCTGACTATTCTTTTGTAGATGGCATTGAAGAAAGAGAAAGGATGTTCAAAGTTTACGTCAGGCGGTGAAGCCACAAACCCAGGCCAAGCTTGAGTGGGGCAACTTTGCAAAAACGCGCGAAAAAATGGAACTAAAAAAAGACAAAAAAAAACATACAACAGCAGGTATTCGCTGGTGGTCACCCACCCAACTACTAATCTGCCGATCTGAGGCTTGTGTATGGCAGAGCGGACGGGATGCCCAATTTTCCTCAGTCTATGGTCGTGTGTGACGGCTTATGACTTATCTAAATGTATTACTTTACATGCTATTCCAAGAATGGATCTACCATTGCACGACGTGTCCACATTCACAAAGCGTCTGCCTACTACAAAGAACAATCCTTCAGCAATCACGCCTCTTTTACAACCGCCTACTTTGCTGTCTCGACTGAACACTTGTGTTGTTCGGACTCTGTGGGATAATTGCAATGGGAATGCACCATGAACAATCAAACTCGGAAGGTGGAGGTTCCCCGTAGGAGTTAAGTGTACCAGAACAGCTTGAGATTCCTCCAAAGCTAATCTTACCGTGCAAAATAGCAATACATAGATAGAGGCAATCACTGAACAAATTCCTTGCTTCTTCGACACGGCCACGTAACATTTGAAATACTGACCTTGATAAAGGAAGACATAAATCCGTCTACAGACTGTTACGATGAGGGGTATGAGACGTGGCTGAAAGATGCAAAAGTTAAACCGCGGCTTCATTAATCGGATTTTGAACGGTTTCCGTCGTTCATGGTCTTCTCGCAAGCTTTATCTTGGGTCTCACCACCTATATACGATTCACAAAGGACTAGCAGATAATTGCTTTGTTGGGTTCACTCTGGAACCCCAAAGCAAGTGCAATTTTTTTAACAAAGATATATGTTTGAAAGAAAATATTTTACACACAGTATCAAAGAAAAAACCGTTCACTAAGACCTACGAATTTCCAGCCCGAACGAAAACCGCTGCCGGCTATTTTATTGAAATAAACTCTTCAGTATGTCGGGCTACTATTTGAGGACAGCTGTTGCAGCTAATGCGCGTAACACATTCGATGAGATCTACTCGAAGGGCCTGAATATGTATCGATTTCTCCGGTCAGGAGTGCGCCCACAACACGACCAAATCATTCCAACACATTCTCTCCTAGGCCCAATCAATCCTCCGCTAGTGTCTAACAAACCAGAACAATCTAAATTACACCCAGAAATTAGCGCAAGAGATTTTTCGCTGGGGTTGATCGCTTCAAACGCGGGAGAAAGCTCGAGGAAGTACCTTGCAGAAGAGCTCGCAGTCGCACTGTGGGATGTAGCGAAGTCTGATCCATACCAAAAACTCAAATTTTATCAGTTCGAGACTTTACGAAGACTTGTTGATACGACCTCGGAAGTTCCTGCGAGTATGCCATCCTCTTTTTTCAGCCCCTGAGATACTGGAGCTGGCGCTTGATACTTACGGCTTTTCTCCTTCAAAATAACACGGTACTAACTAGTCACAGGTGACAAAGTAATAAAGAAATGGTTTGATATAGTCAATTCTGCTTTTTTTGGAGGAGGATTGACACATATTCGACAAACTATCTCTTACGAGCATCACAATGGCATTGACGGGAACTGGTTGGCTGAGACTCGACTGTCTCCAAAATCAGGCGAAGCAAAAATCGTATTCAACTACCCCAAAACAGAAAAAGGTGTAACACCCGATGAGTCACGCGTGGGAGCATTAATCCATGAAATGCTTCATGCATTTCTCTTCCTTTATTGTTGTAGTTGCGAGAAATGCTGGTTTCCCGAGGGGTCTCGAGCTCGCAGAAAACAGGAACACCCGTCGCTAGGTGGACTTGGCTGGGGTCATGGTCCACCATGGGCAGACTCTCTTGTTGCGATAGGACAGGCAATTCAAGATGAGATAAAATGGGGACTCTATGTAGGCTTACCTATGGGTGTCCAAACCGAGATGAGGGAGTCAAAATGGCAGGTAAGTAATTCTGGAACTTTGTCTTTCCACCCCGTTTGATCTTAAATAAATCACTCTCAACTACTCCACAAATTGTGTCGGGGATATACACGCTCTTATTGCTCCCAAACTATTATTTCCTGGCAGTATGCTTACTCTTCTGTCTTGTAGCCAACCCAGGAAGAATTGACCAGGTGGGGTATGGTTGACGGTGTTCCAGGAGGAATTATAACTCCTTGGTTCAAAGAGGAACAAGCTCGCCTGGCACTAGAAGAAGCTCGCCGGAAAGCAGAAGAGGAACTTCAAGACGAAGAAGACCGTGAGGAAGAAGCTCGCGAGAGGGCAATGGAGAAGGAAAGATTCGAACGCGAAAAACCAGAATGGCTACGTCTTCAAGAGGCACAAGAGGCAGAAGCTCGTGGTATAAAGTTAGAACGTCGTAGATGCAAACGCGAAGCAAGAAAAGCGCCCCAGGAAAGGGTTCCAACCGCCGAGGAGGTGGTCCGGCAGCGCTCTCGAGCTTCAGCTTCTTCGCGAAGGAAGGGCCCAAAATACCCAGGTAGCCTGCCCAGGGACCGGGTAGCCCAACAAGCTGAGGCAGACGCAATTGCTCAGCGAAATGCTAGGTGGAAGGCGAACGGATTTGGACCTCCTGAGACTGCGAATGAAGAGTTGATACGCCGCCGGATGCTCAGGGGACCTGAATATGATTTCGAGTACTAAGGATTTCAAAGCAGGGGAAAGACGGGAGTCGGAAAAGCTTTTCCCTGGGCTTGGAAGTAGCGGGAGGCTCGGGACTCCGGGATGTAGTTGATTCTAGCGGCTCAAGCCGGATAGGCACTAACTTGACACTATCGGAAAGTTTTGTCTTTATTCGAGGAGGGATTGATCCAATGACGATCCCGTCCGTTGTGGAGGGTCCGCCGAACAATATAGCGCGGCACTTAAAGGATCGAAGAGGTACACAAACGTCATAGAAGGCGTTAAATGGACATAAACATTGGCATAAATATCTATTGTTTTTCCTCACTGTTTCACATCTCTCCTGTCCCTATTACTGTCCCTCTATCAATCGCATTTTCTGGACAAAATTTATCCGCCCGCGTCAGTCAACCTGCACAAAGGTATCAAAAGATGGCGTTCTACTTATATTCTGCACTATTGCTGAACCTCCTTCCTCTGCATCAGGCTTTTGCAGCTAGCAGTACTTTCAATCCTGGTGCCGGGAACTTCTTTGGAATACCCAATCAAAACGCCACCTTCGATTATGTTATTGTTGGAGGAGGCACAGCCGGCCTTGCTGTCGCTATGAGACTAGCAGAGGACCCTTCGTACACAGTTGCAGTGGTCGAAGCAGGAGGGTTTTATCAAATCGAAAACGGCAATCAGAGCGTTGTCCCTCTTTACAATTCTGAATTTGCGTCAATAGACGACCCGACAGCAAATCCATCAGTCGATTGGGGGTTTGTGACGACGCCTCAGCCTGGTGCTAATAACCGGACATTACATTATGCACGTGGGAAAACACTAGGAGGTTCTTCGGCCCTGAATGCTAATATCTACAACCGTGGAACTCGGGGCTCCTACCATCAATGGGCTGAACTCGTGGGGGACGACTCGTATGAATTCGACAACTGGCTTCCATATTTCGCGAAAGGTACCAACTACACATCTCCGAATACCACCCTAAGAGCAAAGAATGCTACTGTGCCGGAACCATTAAACGTCTCTTCGGAATATAGTGGCGGCCCAGCCCACATCAGCTACCCAAATTTCGCTTTGCCGTTCTCGAGCTGGGTGCAAGAATCTTTCAATTCGTTTGGCTTCAAAAACATTTCCAGCTTCAGCGATGGGGAGCTATTGGGCTCACAGTACGTTCCTGCCGTATTGCAGCCAGAATCGAATCAGAGGGAGACATCAGAAACATCGTATCTGGAAGCGGCCTTTGCAAGTGGCCGTACGAATTTGAAAGTCTACACCCATTCTTTGGCTATGCAGATCATGTTTTCGACAAATAAGACTGCGACAGCGGTGAAAGTCAGGTCTTACAATACAGACTATTTTTTGACCGCGAGAAAGGAGGTTATCTCGAGCGCCGGTGCCTTCCAATCCCCTCAGTTGTTGATGGTTTCTGGAGTGGGCCTCGCACAAACTCTTGCGCAACACAACATCAGTCTTATTGCAGACCGTCCTGGAGTTGGACAAAACATGTGGGATCACGTTGACATTGAAGTCACCTGGAAAGTTGGTGTTGTTGGCATGAACACTCTCGCAAATACAACATTCGCAGCACAACAAGCGGAGCTGTTCCAAAATGAACCCGCAAGTTCTATTTATGGGAGTTATGGTGCTGATTACATTGGCTGGGAGAAGTTGCCCGAGCCGTACCGTTCAAACTTATCAAGCACGGCGTTGAGCGAACTTGCAACATTCCCAGCAGACTGGCCGGAAATCGAATACGAAATTGCCTCAGTTCTTACATCGGGCATTGAGGGCGACTACAACGGCTATGGGACCTTTGTCGTTATTCCAGTCAGCCCCATCTCTCGTGGCAATGTCACTCTGCAAACCAGCTCGATGCTCGATCCGCCAGTCATAAACCCAAACTGGCTTACTTCTGAAACCGACAAGGAACTCGCACTGCAGGCCGTAAAAAGGGGAAGAACTATCATCGCCTCACAAGCGATGCAGCCTATTCTCATTGGTAACGAAACGGCCCCGGGACAGCTTGTCCAGACGGACGACGAGATCTACGAATATATTCGCAACAACTTTTTTATGAACTGGCATGCTGCAGCCACTTGCAAAATGGGAAGAACAAATGATATAATGGCGGTCGTCGATTCGAAAGCGAGAGTCATTGGGGTGAACGGTTTGAGGGTGGTGGATGCCTCAGCTTTTGCACTCTTGCCTCCAGGGCATCCAGTCTCAACAACTTATGGGCTGGCAGAAAAGATCAGTGCGGACATCATCGCAGCTCGCTGATCTAGTGGCAATATCTGAGAGGTTATCGCAAGTAATGATAATGGCTTCATGAGCATAGCATCATCTTCAAGGGGAACCAAAACGTTCTCATAAAAGTACATAATTTTCAAACATAATAATATTCAAATACCAGTACCGAGCAAGGTTTGCGACTGATGAGTTGGACCTCTCCCTAGGGGGTAGCTACTTTGATTTGAAAAGCTATACATAATTTAGATGAAGGGGGTTGAAATTTAGACCCTTCAATAATTCACCACCTAGTTGCAAGTCTGGTCCTCTCGGTTTTTCCTGCTACCCGCCATAATGTACTTAAGATGTTTCGTGCCCCATCTGGCCCCGACCTCCACAACCACAACCACAACGACCTCAACCTCAGAAAACACCAAGCTTCTTTCTGTCTGCAGTACTCACTTCCTACATTTCTTCTACACTCCACCCGTAGCATACCGCTGACCACATGGCGAGCTGCTCGAGCTTCTCTGGTCTACTTAATAGACCGTCCTCTCTCGAAAATACGTCGACTCCAAACCCGACCTCTGCCCCAGATTCGATGTCTACTCTACCAAAAGCCTTTGCAGCTCTCACAATTGGCGTCAAAAACACTTCGTGCCTCGCAATATGCCCTACTGAAATCCAAGGTCTCATTGCCGACAACCTGGCTGTGAATGATCTTAGGAGCTTGCGTTTGGTTTCTCAAGCTTTTGCAGCGATCGGGGCCGAGAGGCCTTTTGGAAATGAGCTGGATGCGGCAGAATTCACCTCCTCATTGGATCGGCTTGTTGCAATCATAGCGTGCCCTAGTTTCGATGCTGCCTTGCTCCGAATCAATACGTTGACACTGTGGACCGTCCATGAGTGGTACAACCCACACTGGCGTCTCGAACCACAAAGCGTCACACCAAGTGTGGGCCAAAATGACATTGCACTTGTCCGCAAAACTCGGAAGGATGTCAGTGTATTCAGTTCTGCCGTCAGACACCTTCGAAATGTCAAGACTGTTAATATCAAAGGCCTTTACGCCGACTCGGTAAAGCCTCCAGATGGAAGCGCGGAGTTGCTATCGAGCTCTAAGCAGATACGTTCTCGAATTTGCGGCCGTGGACTTGCAGTCATATCTGCAGCCGTGCATGCTCACAAACATCAACTTCGCCACCTCTATGCCCAGACGGGATTAAACTGTCTTCTGGATGAGGAGATCGCCACCAGCATCACTTACACATTCAGCCATCTTCGAACTGTGAACCTGATGGTATATCTTCTGGATCATACTCTTCCCTGGAACGAAAACCCCGAAGATGCTTCCGCTGAGCCTTTCGACGGATACAAAATATCCAAAACCATCGTAGAACAACGACTCATGGCTCAAGTTTTTGAAGCAGCACAGGAGTTTCGCGTTATTGAATTGGTATTCTACTCCCTTTCTATACCCGCTTGGAGATCTCAAGATTTGGAGGCCTACCTCGGCAAGAAAGCTTGGCCTTACCTACACACGCTTAGTCTGTCAGGGTCAGTGACCGATGTTCCATCCCTGCTACGGATTGTGGAGAGAAACGGCGGTAGTCTCAAGCATTTGTCTCTTGGCGGCTTTACTTTAGTAGGGAACAATCCATAGCCCAGATTATTCTGTTCATTGCGGGAGCTTTCAGCATACAAAACGCTAGACTTGGAGACATTTACTTTGAGTGGGTGGTTGGCCAGGGTAGCAAACCCATCAGAGATGGACCTTTTTAGCTATGAGGATGACAACAACAACTTTTGCAAGTACGCAGACCAGCTCCCAGAAAATTACACCTCCAGAGGTGAAGAGGATGGAGATGGCTCCGACGCTGGAGAACAGGCCTCCGAGGCTGCTAATTCATCCATGCTGAGAATCATCATGGAGAAGTATGTAATAAAAGGCGGTGCATTACAGTGGAATGAATACATAGAATTAAAGTTTCAGGAATGGGCACCGAGTTGAGGGTCAGATGAGGTCTCCTGGGCTCCATTAGGGTCCTCGGGATAGCGTTGATCCACTCAAGCATAGCGATCTCAATTCTACATACCATCATCGTCCTTTTCATGCATACGCAAGTCGTTGACAAATCCATGCGCCGTTAAATTACCGCCAATCGCCGCCAAACATTTTGATATCCCATATGTCTCCACTTTTCCCTCTCCGCCTTGCCCTCCTATCAAAGCACCGCAAGTGGGGTTCCTCAAGCGCTCCCGGGCGTCTAATAACTTTATGTTAACCCTCTAGCGTCGTTGCGATGTGCAACAAAACTTTTGGTTCTTACGCTTGTGGATGGCGGTGGAGGCAGATGTAGATTCACTGTTTTCCTGGTTAAGCGAGGCGATAAGGGGGGCGGTGAATGAAATGAAAGCGGAGGTGGAGGTGGTAAGTTGGCGGGGTTAAGCGAGGAACTTTGTTGATGTTTAGAACTTCTAGCGGATGGAGTTGCTAAAGCTTACGGGGCTATCTAAAGTGGAGGCTGCGGGAAGTGAGAGTGTGAATATGGCTGAAAGAGGCAGAGAGGTGTGGACAACAGTCCTAAGCTGCCGCTTAAGCAACTTTTGTATCTTAATTAAACCATATATTATACGGTAGAGTCACGGGCGTGCAAGTACAATAAATCAATGCAGTTCTAATTAGCAGTAGTGAACTTGTTCCTACCTGCAAGAGTGCAAAAGGTCAAGTTATATTGTTGAGCAGAATTAGATCGGCTAGATAGGTCTCATTTTCTCCGGTGATATCCCGTAACTAGTAGGGTTAAGTGAAGCAAATCAAGTCCTTCGAAACTCCCGAGAGATGCAATAAATTTGTGTAGAAAAAAATACCAGCAGGGAATTTCGGATTTTCAGGGGCTCGCTAAGCAGCATTGCTGCAAGCCTGAAGGGGTTCTACAGATTGCTTGAATGTGTGATGTTGCAATGGAACCTGACCACTGCATAAAGACGAATAGTTTTGAAACTAGCCCGGTTCCATCATCACCATTTAGTCAAAGTAGCCTTCAGCGCC
>QGMK01000584.1:0-21184 GCA_007825345.1 Lachnellula suecica
TAATAAGTCGATTATGGCGGGAGGTTGGCACTTCCGTGGGGTTGAAAAGGTAGATGGACGAGTGAGTGATCATATGCTTGTTCCCTAGGGCATAACAGCCTCATTCACATATGTCGATTGGGGCTTTGGAGTCGGTGTTCTCATTTCCATACATAGGTAGAATAAAAGTCCCTTGAGCGCGCCAAATAGCCAGGCTTCATCTTTTTGGTATACAGTATGATACAAGTATTTACACTTCTATATTTACACAGCTTGGTTGCGCCTCTATACATATGAGCTTTGCAGGCCTTGAAGAGCTCTCCTCAAGGTCCTTGCAGTAATGGGAAAACTCTTCAACACCTCCTGCTCTATTCTACGCGGCGCAGCGTCGACGCCTGACTCTGGATACTCTCCATCTCCCAAAGGCTCATCTCTACCCCAACCGTTATAACGGGCCTCCCGTTTCTGCTTGTATACCTCATCAGCCACGAGGATATTATTCAGCATCTTGCTCTCAGCAACATTGTACCGATCACCCGTAATGCCAGTGAGATTAGCAGTCAGGCGTCCCGAGCGCACATTTTGATCCCCAACGACAACGATGACGCTATATCGTTGCGCCTTGGCTTCTGCGATCTTCTTGGGCAAGTTCCGAGGGCTGGCATCCACATCAACCGAAAGTCTGGGTCCGCGAGAGAGACCGACTCCGAGCTGTCCGAGACCTCGGGACTCGCCAGCGGTTTCTGAGGGCTCGTAGCCTTGCAGCTCGTCCACGGTTTCGCGGACGAACTCGAGGGTTTCGGGACGGTCGTTCACGGTCACTATCTTCACCTGGCGTGGGTTGAGCCAGAATGGCCACCGACCATTGTGGTGCTCGATCAAAAGCGCCATGATTCGTTCGACTGAACCCAAGACGGCTCGGTGGATCATCACGGGAGTAACTGGTCCTTGGACTGAGAGGAGTTCTGGGTCTTCTGTTGTCAAGCCCTTCTGCTCTATCTCGGGAGCTGGTGCTTGATACTCCAATTCGAAGCGTTTCGGAAGTTGGAAATCCAGTTGGATGGTTGCCGTTTGATGTTCCTTTCCATCAGAATCTTTCAAAATGATATCGATTTTGGGTCCGTAGAACGCTCCATCTCCCTCATTAACAGTCCAAGTTTCCCCACTCGTATCCAGGGAATCTCTCAAAGCCTTCTCCGCATTGTCCCACTCTTCAACTGATCCAATAAAATTGTCTTTTGGTCTTGTAGATAGTGCCAGCCTGTACGGCCCGAGACCAAGTATACCATACGTCAGGCGTATAAACTCCAAGCTTTTGATTATCTCTTCCCGTATCTGGGAAGGGCGACAGAATATATGCCCATCATCCTGGTGAAATCTCCGTACTCTCGTCAACCCACTGAGCGCCCCCGATATTTCGTTCCGATGTAAAGGACTGAAGTCCGCAAATCTTATGGGTAGATCTCGATAACTTCGTTGCTTCGAAGCGAATATCAGGCAATGTCCGGGACAATTCATCGGCTTCAGCCCGTATTCCTCATCCTCGCCGACCTGTCGACCCTCCGTCTCCCCCGTTGCGCCTCGGCCCGTCACAGAATACATGTCCTCTGCATAATTCTCCCAATGCCCCGACTTCTCCCATAATGACTTCTTGTAAATCGTAGGCGTGATGACTTCTTGGAATCCGAAATGGTCGTATTGGGTTCGCAGGAAGTCGGTCAGTTTATTGAATATCTTCGTCCCGTTTGGCAGGAAAATTGTCGATCCCGGGCTGTATATAGACGTAGTGAACAACTCTTGCTCAATGCCTAGCTTTCGGTGGTCTGGTGCTTCTGGAATTGGGACTGGTTTCGATTTCTTGTTCTTGATCTTTAAGACCTTTACTGGCGGCGGCGCAACGCTGGTTCTGGTTCGCAGGCGGAACAGTAGCCATTGCGAATAACTTCAAGCCTCCTGGAAGCTCCATAGCTTGTATGTGGTATCCTGGATCCGGTGCGTAAGAGTTGTAGGGCCCTCGAGGAGCGCATCACGGCGATGGCAGCAGCTGGAGGTTGAGAAAGCTCTCCCGAAAAGGATTGGTTCATCGCGGGTGATCTGCATCCCTGCAAGCTCGTGGCAAGGCGACAACACCACGAGTGGCAGGGGTCAGCAGACAACGTCATGCCAGACAAGCCAGTGACAAGGTAACAGCTCTCTTCCTTTTACAACAAATACAATGTGATTCCTTGAATTCTCGGCCCTTCTCATAAAGTGAATCTCCTCTTGTCCTCCACCCTCTTATATCAACACTATCAATACGCGCCGCCTGCATCTTTCGCTACTCTCAACTAACGACTGTATCTGTAGATGCATATGGCGGCTGGCAAACCAAAGCTGAACCTGGGAGAATCATGGGTCGTGGAGGGCGAAGACGATAGTCCAGACTACGTGCCAGAGAACGGGGACAATGAGCCTGTGTCTCGACGAAACACGCCAAAGCGTCGAGCGCGCGGGAACAACAGGTCGCCCGAACCGGAACTCGTTATGCCATCCTTAGATATGGATTCTCTGGATGGCTCATGGGCAGACACGTCAAGCAGGAGCGCGAGGCAAACTAGCAATCGTTCTGGGGAGAGGCTTCAGGAATCACGCAGAAGAATTTCTCGCCAGGGCGGCAGCCCCCCTGAGAAACGAAGAACGAAGCCTGCTGCTGCCTATAAAGTATCCCCAGAACCTGCATCTTCGCGACCCACCACAGACTTTTCCAACGACACAAACAACTTCCAAACAATCTTAAATATCTTTATGAACCAAGGATTCATGATTATGGCGTGGCTTCTCGACGTCGTAGGAACGGCTCTGAAGCTTCTCAAGACTCCCATATCCTACCTACTCGCGGTCTGGCTGCTATTCGGACTCGGCCTTATGGTACGAAACCTCGTCACTACTTCGGTGTATGCATCTCTATCGCCCATCTGTCGGATTCCAGGGACATCATTGCTAAATCTGCCGTTTTGCCCGGCGCATCATTCCGACAGCAGCAATGGACCGCCCCCACCTGTTGAGTTTGACCGTTTGATGACGGTCCAGGCCAACTTTGAGAAAGTTCTAGAGGAAAGCGCTGGGGGAGCTTCGCTTCCGCTGGATATGAAGCGGGGAGAGGCCTCGATTCGAGACTTGCGTCAGCTAGTTCGCTATAGTCAACTGCACTCTAAGTAAGTCCTTACGAGCACTTTATCGTTCAAAACGTACCGTAAATATTCGAGAATAGGTTCCCATAAATGTCCCATATCAGGTGGGACCTTTACATGGTCTTAATTTCAAATTAATGCGATCCCAGTCTCATACCTGGGAGCCCGTAATTATTTATTTGTTAAGATGGCTAACTATTTTCTAGAGACGAGCTTGTGCTTGAGTTCGATGGATTCATCGAAACTGCACGTATCGCATCATATGACCTCCAAAAGTTCAACAGTCATGTTGGACGAGCTGTGGATAACGTCATCTCTACCACACGATGGACTTCCCGTGTCCTGGACGGAATTCAAGTTCAAGATGGGTCTCGAGGATCCATCACTGCCTTCATGAACGACAAAGTTCTAGCCCCCTTCCAACCAATGAAATTTACAGAGCAGGTACTCTTAGATCAATACATCCAACACACCCGCAACGTGGAAGAAGAAATATACAAATTGATCGAGCAAGCCCAAGCACTCCTCATGATCCTGAACAACTTAGAGGATAGGCTAGACGTCATCCACGGCGTAGCAACTCGCGAAGACGTCTCGGCTAAAGCGCAAAAGGAAGAAATATTGTCATCACTATGGGCAATGGTTGGCGGGCACCGAAGCAAGATTAACAAAATGGACCGCCAATTAAACCTACTCCAGCAAGTGGGTATCTACCGAAAAACGGCATATGCGCACGTGTCTGGGACCATTCTCCGGTTGCAAGCTATGGGTGCCGGCCTCGAGGACTTGCGCGAACGAGTCGGGGCTCCTGAGTTACTTCGTGACAGGAGAGACATTCCACTTTCTGTGCATATTGAGAATATTCAGCGAGGTGTGGAACGCCTGGAGGAACAACGAATCAATTCTCGGAAGCTTGAGAACGATCAACTTCGGCAGACCATGGACCGTGGGCCGTTGGAGGGGTCTTTGATAGATGGGTGATGTCAACCTTAAGTTCGGGACTGACCGAGCCAGCCTTTCTTAATTTGGCTCTGGGTTGGGGTTTGGTGTATGACATATTCCACTTTTTGCTGGCGTTTGGCGGGGAAGGATGACGATTATATGAACACTGGAGAGATACCCCCTTAGTATGAATTTGACACTTGTATGCTGCTTTTCGAATTCTTTTTTTTTGTTTGCCATTTCTTGTGCTCAATTGCGATATGAATATGTCGAGCGTATTTGTACCAAGTTTATTCACCACCATGATGTTCCAACGCAATAATAGTCGCCGCTTGTGCTTCTGGTCGTAGCCTGTTCGCGACAAGAAGGGAATCCAAGGGCCGAACCGCAATCACAATATTCGACGATTTCCATTCACACAATCTGAGTTACTGGCATTGCCGAACAATCGCAATTCATCCATCAGCACTCCGAATCATTCCCGCTCTTCCAGCTTTACGATTAGGTCTATAGCAGCGCTTTACTCAGCGCACTCACTTAATACCTACATATCGATACACGATACGACTCTTCACGAAACCAGGAATTCAGTATGAAAAACCTCGTGCAGAAGGCGGCGCGTCTGCCGTCTTCAAATCAGCCATCCGGAATGGCACCACAAGTCACTACCACGAGCCCGCCGCTGCGATATCTTCAACGTCGCCCTCGCCAACACTCCAGGATAACAAGTTTACGGCCATTCTTTCCACGGAACCACAAGGTACCACCAAAAAGCATGTACCAAATCCTTCTGCAGCCCCAATAGTCACCGCCACGGAACCTACAACCATTCCTTCAACGCCTGTTCCAGCCGCAGACAACGCATCTGACATACATCCTAAACTATGGCCACCTTGTCCCAATGTTGTCGCAACTTATCTCAATTACATGACTGCAGCTGACGCAGCGAGAAGCCCCGTCAAAAACTGGGCGGTCCTGCCCTATGTAAACATTGGCTTGGGGGATGTCACAATACAGAAAGCACCTGAGACGAACGAGCTTGGGGAGCGCATATGCTTCTTGGACGGGAGGCCGAAACCTCCTCAGTACTTGATTATATTCAACGCAGATGTTTCGTCGATCATTCGTGATAAATATGCAGCTGGCAGCAAGACTTCTGAAAGCCTACTTCGGCGAGCGTTTCCAAAAAAGTATTCAAAGATTGATGAAAAAGAAAAAACACGACGTACCAAGTCAATGTTGGTCAGCCAAGCGCTCAATCGCTTGGTCTCCAAGAATGGACCATACGAACGCCCTGTGCTGGAACCCGTCAGGAACGATGGCCCTGACGGGAAAGTCTTGTCAGATTACAGGTTTCAAACACCTGAGACCATAGTGCCTGTGAAGGACATTTGCTGGGGAGGTATCGACGAGGACACGGGTCTCACTCACAAAAAGCTTATGATTAAAGGCAGTACGGCTAATAGATTGGTTGCGGAATCAGTACTGTGGCTTCCAAATACTGCCCTTAAGGAGCAAGATCTTGATTCTTTTATTGGATCAGAAAACGATGTGGTATTGAAGCAGCAAAGCGAACCGGATGAACCACCGCAAAACAAAACTCTAGCCATCAAGAAAAGTCATTTCCGGCACTGCAGGTTGATATGGTTCACTCACCGCACAGATGGGAGATTAGAGATAGATACTCAGCTTATGGCAGATTTGGAAGCCGCTAGGATGGTGTTCTTCAGAGATAGGGACCATACTACCTGAAGAAGATTTGCTCTGGGGTGGGCCTGACAAAGGAGGACAGAATATCGCTCAGAGACCAAGGTTTTTGGGAAAACTGGCGTCCTGTGCTTCGTAGGGAAATGGCCGCTGTGGACGAAGAGGAAAAACGATATCGACACCACGAGCCGGCAGTTTCCGAGAGAGTTTATACCTATTCGTTTAGCAATGATAAGGTGCGAGAAAGGGTTTGGGGAAGGTTTGAGCATGTTCAAACCCGCACATCTATAAAAGAGCGAAAGGCTCTCGAGGCTCCCATGGCCCCCAAGGCTCCCAAGGCTCCCAAGGATAGCCCAAAGTACTGGCTCAGAAGGTTCTTCTCCGCACTTCGTAGAAGCAAGAAGCCCGGTTTAGATCCAGAGGAATCTGATGACAATGGGCGTCAAAGTCGTTGTAAGTTAAATGTTCCCCCTTCTCGCCTCTATCCCTGGGTTCCTGCTTCAATTTGGCGTCGTTTAAGCTACCACGAGGTTTTGCTGCGTCTTTGGACTTCTAAAACGTATCTGCTAAAATACTTGCCGTACGCAGTGGATCTTGGTCCGGAACAACTCACTCAGGCTGAAAGACGGCAAAGAGCAGTATACCGTATCGCAACCATGGATCCTGGCTCTCGCCAAAAAGGAAAGATGGTCGACGAATCCTATGACTCGGAGGATTTGTCAAGTCGGCTTGAGATTCCCATTCCCATCAAGAAACCCAGGTGCTTGCCTTGCTCTGAGCCAAAGGACAGTTCCCGCGGTTCCTCGAGCACACACAACCCTGAGAGTCATCAGTGCATTCTCTACCAGGCTCCATCAGGTACCCGAGCTTCTTCTTCTAAAGACGTCGAGCGAGGGAGAAGTGGAAGTCCGCGCGTCTCTCAAAGTGCACCGCTCTCCAATTCCTCTGCTGTCCCGGCGAAAGGTGGCGCAAGCAGGAGTCCTTCTCCTTTGGACATCACTAACGACACGGTCAATCCTTCAGAAGATCCAAAGCTAGTCGAAACGATGAAGAATGGCACACAGGGTGCAGGAGAGCCTTCGAAACCCGCTCACTCCCTCACGCCTGCAAAAAAGGAAGATCAAAAATCCGAAGAGCCATCGCAATCCTCTACTACCGCCATCACACCCGCCGCACGGCTGAACACAGACCCAGAAGAGCCCCCAGTATCCCTTCCTCCGCTTCCCAAGCCCGATGCTGAAGAGGAGGCGGAACTGCTCCCGAAACTCGAGGATATTCAAGAGCACCTCGAAGCCGGACTCAAGACCATCAAGCCATCTCTTTCACTTGCATCCTCTCAGAACGTTGTCGATGGAGAGGGTAACAGACAAGCTGGCTCTCCAGTTACTCAGACGTCAACTCACCGCAATTCCTTGGCAACTGAGCGCATGAGCAGGCGTTTTTCTTACGAGACAGACCTAACTCATTACGACGACTCTCGCAAAAACTCAGTTCTTCCTGGTGAGGAAGTCTCGTTGCCATCATCGCTTGTGGAGGATGATTGACGAAACACTGGCTGGCCAGAACTCTTTTCAAAAACTCGGGGGAAGAGGTGCTCATATTTTATATGGAGACTGGTATTTTCTCTTGTCAAGTTCATGATTCTTGTCGGAGTTGTCGGGGCCAGGGAATGTTTGTGGATCACACGTTCCATCTTTTTGGTTATTGTTGTCCTACAGTTCTTGGGGACTTGACACATAAATTCGCAATCGGATCTAAGATGTCTATTTCTTCATAAATTATTAATATTTAATGTTTAATCTACATCAGTTTCCCCACTTTGCCGATGAAGAGATATGCACCATTGTGCTGTGACCATTCTCGACCGTGCTTTGGGAAAATAATATAACCAGGCAGGCGGGGTGTCTTCTCCATCAAAACCTTTCCAGCTGGGCAACGGGTTGGATGGATTTAAGGAATTGCAAGAAATGCGCACGGTGCTCGATACAGATCATCAGCTAAGGATCGCAAATACCTCGCTTCTGTTCCTTGCCCTTTCTGATATTGGAATGGCCGCTCAGTTTCTCACTTCACCACTTCTGGTTTACAGTTTGGCGGAAGGAGTGGCATCGCTGCCTCCTGATCCTGAGCAGTGGGTTCTTGAAATGAAAAACATGTTTACTCTTGGCTTGTCAAATCTGCAACGCAACCTCATGGGATTCGTGACTGGACCGCCGCAACAGTACACCCAATATGTTACGCCGAACCAAGCGGATCGTGACCCCGCTTTGAAATGGCTGTGCAGAAATCAGATCATACAGCGAGCAGACTATGCAAATTTCAGCACTCTCGCTATCGTGCTGATATTCGCGCTTGGGACACTCATTACACTCCTCAGCGTGGGTCTCGAACCACTCGTGGGTCGCTTCCGCCGGCGATGGAGCGGTGGGCAATGGGGACAGAGAGCTTGGTGAGGAGAAGAAACGCTCCAGCTCCAATAACGGGCTTTCGAAGGCGCGGGTGTCAAGGTTTGGCAATTGGAGGAACGGGATCGAGTACCAGTCACTGAAGAAGGCATTGTCTTCGGTATGCTTGGGGATTGGGATAACAGTTCCTCTACTTTTGAGGTGAAAGAAGTTCCCGAGTGCAAGCAGGATGATAGTTCTTCGGGATTCCCGGACAAAGACGGTGTTACATTGCAACTGAATTCTCCAAACTCCTGGAGTACAGATGGTAGGAACGAAATTGAGATATCCCGGTCGAACTCGATCTAGGGGCAGAAGGCGGCTTCAATTTCAAGCAGCCATTTCCAACGAGATACCTCTCAAGCTCGCTGTCATCTGATAGACAGATCTGAGCCACTGCGGGTGCGAACATATTGGTGTCACATTCGCTATGAAACCTCCAACGTAGGTACATATCATCAGGTCTGTGGGTAAATCGCTCCCTTCCAAGTTCAAACGCCAATCACTCCTTCCAAAACGCCTTTCGCCAAAGCCCGATGCATCAAAAGAAAGCCAAGCCCATTTCGCCTCAAAGCTCGCAATCAAGAATTGTCCGGAACCTCAACCACAGTGACTATTGGCCTTTGATATATATCCCGCTGGATTTGTAACATCGGACTCATCTGTTGTTCTTCATCCTCCATTCTCGTGGCTGTCTGATTCTTGCCCTTGAAATGTAACATTTTTCTTGACGAACTTCCTGCATGCTTCGATGACCTTGGCGACGCGGACTTGGTTGGCTCTGATGTGTCGTTGGAGAGAGTTGCCTCTGATTATGGGCGGTCTATTCATCTTGACTGTGGTATTGTTGGGAACTTTGCGAAGTGTGGATTCGAAGTGGTTGGAGTGGGATGTATTCTTGAAGTGAGAGAGATGTGCCGCAAGTGGCTGGTATTTTGCTTGGGGACTAGGTATTCATGGGAATGCAGTTTTGAATCCCAGACATATAAGTGACGGGTGGAAAAACGGTGTACCCTGTTCCTAGTACCCAATAGCTCTTTCCTATATCGTCGGTCATCTTAGCTCCCGAGACGTCAAATTTTAGCCCCTCTCAAGTCCGATCTAAAGTCGACGAATGTTACCTTCTGATGAGCTGGTTCCTTCCAGAAAGCTGGGTCCCAAAGATAGACTCTCCGTGTGGGGAAAGATCCAATGAGGCCGCGGTTCACAACTGCTAAAAATCAACGGATCAGGACAGCCCAAAGATCGCGACCCAGTTGTTCCTGCCGTGTTTCATCATGACATATGTGTAAAATCTAAAATTTTCTTCCACTTTCACCAGTGCCTCTGTGGCCCTTGTATTCAGAAACAGAATTGCGTTCTTATACGTGAATTATCCAGGCGCCTGAGGAGAAAGAGACTCGTACACGCAAAGCATGCACGTGGCCAAAACACTTTGACTGACTTTATCGCACTCTAGCTACCTGATGAATAAACTTTGGGAGAAACTGAGCTCCTGTGAGACCTAACTTCTTTGCGTGAGACGGTGGCGAAACTATTTAATAAACATTCGAGTTTGGGTCATCGTTGGGTGGGGCCAGCCTCCCCTTTTCAATGCCAAGCGTGAAGCGAGCCTTCAAGCTGCCACAGGTTGGAAAATGACACAATTGCTTGACTATGTTTTCGCTTCACAATGTTTAGGAGTGGGTTCTGAAAGTGAAACAAAATCAATCATAAGACCTGAGGTTATGTAATTTTGCTTTGGATTGCTCCAAGCTTTCCTTAAATGTTCCCAGCGAGATAGGAAAGCCTGGCGCCTATCTTTCCATCGCCATTTTCGTTGCATATTCCACCACAAATAAGTCCACCATTAGAGATCACCTCTCCTGCTGCTCAAACCTCCAGTGACGTAGATACCCGACCATATCTTTTCGCGCCCCAACTACACAAGCTCACCACTTCTTGCGGTCTGTTCCGTAAGGTCCTGATCGGTAGCGTATCTCCTTCTCTCTGGTGAAAGCGGCCAAAGTAAGGGACGGTAGGACCAGCTTGGCGTCTTTCGTGATTCCATACTCTGAAAGCATCCCCAGTGTCTTCAACAAGTCAGGTACTTACTTTCAAGACGAGTTCTCTGTAAATTTTCAGAGCTCCTTGGAAAAGTCCCGAGATATCAGCTGTAGGGGTGCTAAGCCTTTTCAAGGTATCTTCCAGGTCGTCATCAATGCAAAGCGCTCTGCCGTGATTGCTCGATTGGTTGCTTTGATCGCCGTTCAATTTCAATTGGACACATAACTTTATAGTCTTGAGGCTTTTCATACCAAGAAGACTTGCTACCAATACAATACCAGCCCAAGGCTCCCCGGAGTTCATAACCTGAGCCATTAATTCAGTCGGAATCGCCATATTTGTAATTTTGGCTGCAATCGTGGGATTACATCTCAGGCATTCGAAGAAATGGATGGCGGCGGATGTCGGCATTTTCGGAGGAGTACAATACAAAGCGTCCTGGCTCCAGTCGATGTAAGTTGAAAATGGTTTCGGCAACTATCGGGGTAGTGTCAGTCTCATTTCCTGTCAAAGCTTTGAGTCGCCAACTAGATAGGTTACCGCTCCTTGGACAACCTGAAACTGAGCCACCCTCGGTCAGGAGCCTTTGCAATTCCGAGTGGACTTACGGAAGAGTAATCTGCCATGTATCCATCTGGAATCAACAATTGCGCGAATTTTGAGTATTGCACGTTCATCTCCAGCTCAAATGGTTCGTAGAACCTCTTCACTTCCCGTCGAGACTCACTGCAAACCTAGACAATGCAATCAGCCTGAGAGTTCTTCGTGGCTTCTGATGAGCAATATATCAAAGTGAAATATAGCTTTCGGTAATGCATTCCCTTGCATTATCTCAAATGATGAAAGTTGCGCGAGAGCCGACCACGTACGATCTGCCAAAAAATAATATGGTTTTCGGGAATACAAACCTGCAAGAGAACTGGTTGGAGAACATCAGTGTAGAACTTCTTGGATTCCTCATTCCAAAGAACCTCAACGACACGGCCGCTGGGCAGAGCATGCTTCCAGACCATGCGTCTGAGCTCCAGTGGAATTTTCGGGAAGAGTTTGAACTGCTTCAGCGGGGTTCTGCGAGTGTAACTCATGGCCGTCGACCTGGCGCCCACTTTGTTGGTGCTGGTGGTGCTTGATTTCGGCTTCGCACGAGCTGTTGAGGACTTGCGTTTTGGCATGGTCGGTTGATGCTGAGGGCGCGAAACTTTCCGAGGAAAGGAAGCTGTGTCTTGATGTTTCGACAAAGAGGTTGGAGAGTCGCTCCTGCTGAAGGTGAATTATTAGCTTTTGTCCAACGCTTTGATAACTGTCACGGACTCACGATATCAAAATTTTCCTCCGTCTGCTTATCTGGGGTCCTGGCGGTCTAATATCTTTGGATTCAGTTTGAAGGAGCCAAGAGCAGTTGTTCTTGCGAAGGGAAGATGTTGCGTGTCTCAAGGTTGAGGTTTTTGTTGCCGAAGTTGAAGGATATGTGAGCCATTGACGAAATAGGCAGGGTCGATCCTCACGACGGCACATTCACCGCGGAGGAAGTAAGGTTGCACCTACCAATTTCATTTTGAGAGCATGTCAACGGTAAGGAAGTGACGTATTTCACAAGATCATCATCTATTGAAGATAAACTGGGCTGAGATCTCCAAGTCCTGTCCCATTTTTGAATACCCGAGTGAAATTTAGTTGGACGAACTTTTTTGCCGTTATTTTTCCTCCCTACCGTCCCCGCGCTACCCTTAAAGATGCCCCTCCTGAGCGTATCTTACATCAAGGAAATATAGATATGCCCCTTGACCCCGAAGTATTTTGAGAAGGAAAAGCTGGCAATCGAGCATGGAAACCCTCCCCCTATGACTTCTGTCTAGCTACGACTCCAATTGAGAAATAGATGTGTGATATCGATGTTAGCAAGTGACCATGGAGTAAAAGTAGTTGAGGCACTTTTTTGCTACGGCAGGTTGGATTGTCAGCGATGTATGTCATAACCACAGAGTACTCACTTATTGACTCCTCCTGATATTCAGGGAGTCGATTCGGCAACAATGTAACAACTCATATCGCCGTGGTTTCTCTCAAAGCGAGCCCCAAGATGATGCTTGGGATCTTTGCACCGCTGTTCAGGTCACTCTGGCTGTAACTTAGACTATCCGTAGCATCCTCACATTCCTCTACGTAGTCATCAAAAGTTTCTTCATCTGCAGCTGAAACATTCTGAGCACCCTGCGACGAACACTCCACGAGTCTCTCCACCGGTCTGTGCCTTGTTCTGTCTGTACTACAGCAAGAATCCCCAGCAATGGCCCAAATCTCCTCAAATTCTGGACTAGACCACGTGAAGAACTCAACCATGTTATCCAACTGCCCTATATCCTTCAGGTGTTCGATATTGAAAGCGATTCGTTGCAGTGGCTGTCCATGAACTCCCTTTTCATTCCACCATCCCCAAGTCAGGGATTGGATGCATGCGGACATGCCTCCTGCGCTGCAGCTGTGGGTGAGATGGACGTAGATTGTGTCGAGATCGTAGTTGATGTATGTTCTGAAGGTGGGGATGTCCTCACGCTCTAGCATATAACTACCGGCTTGGGGGTTTGCTAGTATGCGGGGGTTGAAAAAATTGGAGTTGTTGTCAGCTGATGGTTCTTTTTCGCTGTATATAGTGAAACAATCACTTCTGTCGAAGGTTTCGTAGAGGTCGATTCGGTCTTGGGTAATGTCTGAGAAGTTGCCGTCGTCAGGCTCTGGAAGTAGCAGGAATTAGCATTTATTGTTTTTTTTAAACGGTGGCTCGAAGGGAAAGGGGTAGAGGCAAGAACCAAGCATAGAGAAACCTGGATATTCTCATACTGTACGCTCTGTTCTGCCTCTCCAAAACTTCATAGACTTTCAGTCCCTCCACTCGTGACTCCCGACAAGCACCGAGCACACCAGGTAACGGGGTAATTGGCTTCCAGTGTTTTGCATATCCACGGACTCGATAGACGTTGACCTCAATAATGCGGGGTTGCAGCATGGCGAACCTCCAGATTCTAATTCTCAATTCTGGAGCAAACTTCTGAAACATATCGAAAATCTCGATACGTCGCGTTTTTGATTCGAGATCGTTGCTGGAGTGATCTGACATGGTCGTTCGACGCATTGGTGATTGAATGAATTTTTAGGGCTCTAGGCTGGCTGAGAGAAGTTAGATTCGGAGCCTGGAGAGGGCCAGAATGAGAAGTACTTGCTCGTAATATCTTGATATTGAGTATTTGAGCAATATGAAGTGGCATTGACGGCTTCGTTGTCGTTGTTGTGGTTGTTATTGTCGATTTAGATAGAAAAAGAATAATAGTGAGAGGAATCGTTGCCAAGTGAGGCGCAGCAAAATATCAGATCGCCGTAAAAGGCAATATCAGGCCGCTGAGGAAGCTTAAATGGAAAGTGGAACCACCATATGGATCAAAAATTGAATCAGAATTGGACGGGAATGGATCTTGAAGTGAGTGTACACATGCTGTTTGAGAAAGAAAACGATGGAAACCCAGGGGTAGAACAGGCGGAAAGAGAGTCCTGACCACTGAACACAGTTGTTTGTTGATAGCAGAAAGAATAGAGAAAGTCGTGGCGGTAGCAGGGGGCTGTAAGGGTGTGTTTAAATTTGAAAGGGAGGAGCTTCTACTTTCAAAATTGAAAGCCCGCTTGACCAGCTTCTATCCTCAGGCTCGCCACTTCCTATGGCTGTAGCCAAGTGAACGAGTCCAAACGACAAATTCGTTTAATGACGTCTGTGTTCGGACACTGGACGAAAAGTCTGCTCTCATAGTCTAAAATGCCCACTTGCTGCGACACGATTTGGACTGTATAGGCCACTCGGCCAGGCAACATGTGGAAAGAGTTGCATTTAAGCAAAATTACTTATAAGATATGAGGCATTATAAACTAGTTCGAATTTAAAGTACTGAGAGTTCTAGCTACCGCTCCTAGTGAACAGATCTTCCATTTACCGTTACTTCATACCCCTCAAATAGTGCGGCCTCTCCTGGCTTCAATACACCCCTCTTGCTAGATTTCTGCTTAGGCCTGTCCTCCTCCGCAAACTCCTCCCTAATCGCTCTTACAGCAAAGGTCGCCAGATCCTCCCATTCCTCTCGGACCTGGCCACGAGATTCGCCCATTCGATCAGCGACGGCATCCTCCAGATATGTGGCCAATTCATCATCCTTCTGGTGCCAAACCGCCTGGATCTTCAGCAAATGCTTGTCTTCCTCAGAAAGCCCAAGAAGCGGCGTAAGTGAAGCACTGAACTGCGCGAAGCCGGGTTGCTGGTTCATGCCGATGTGTGCGAACGCGGTCTGAGGATTTTGGAGCGCTGGTAGCGTTGGGAATTGCATCTCGCGGAATCCGAGGAGCTTGGTATGTGGGACATTAGAGCCGCGGATACAGCAGGTGTCATCGAAGACGAAGTTGACCTTTTCAAGGGCCTTCATGTTGAACAACCTATCCCCCGCCTCCTCCACGTCGAAAAATTCGCCGCTGAAAGCAAGGTAGCGGACTTTTCCAGCGACAGACAGTTGTGCATTGAGAGCTTTGAGGAATTCGTTCAATTTTGCGGGCTGTTCAATTCGGGAGTCGCCGTTATCGAAATGGTGATGGGACAAGAGTAGGGTGTCGAGATCAAAGTCCAAGTATGCTCGAAACAGGGTGACAGGCGGCGGCTTGTTGATATCAGGGAACGCAATTCCAAGTCGTCTGAGCTCAACAGAATGTTCCTCCGGATCTGAGACTTCTACAGCCAGGACTACAAGGTTCAGAGCATCCTTTGCCTCAACCCGAGAATCGTGGCAAGCGTGAAGTAGTGCCGGTATGTTGCTATCAGAGACGAAGCGTCGGGTTTTCTTGCTCCATCTGATCTCGACGATACGTCCTTCCCGATGCAGTTCCTCCTCAAGCGCTGCATTCCAGATCTTGATGCGCAGCTCAATCGGCAGCTTTGGGAACCAGGCGAACTCGTCATGAGTTTGAGCAGGGGCGTTTTCCGTCATGTCGACGATGTTCTACTCGGTGTCAGATATTATTCCGGAACTTGTAGAGTGCATACCTCTATAAGTAGGTATATGTTATAGAGTGCAAATGCCTACTTATTGCAGTGGTTATCGTTACTGCTGAAGACGAATATAACGAGGCTGGAAAACTTTGTTTGGTAGGTGGGTTGCCACGGTGAATCCGAGCCGGCTATTGATAGCGGCGACAATAGCAAGCACTTGGACTCTAAGTCTTTCACCAATACTGAGACGTTTTGTGGAACCGGAGAGGCTGAATCTCCTTCCAAGTGGAGATAATTGTTGATTTGAGACAGGGAAGACTATCCAAATACGTATGCCGTAAAATGGCTTCGGCGGGCTGCATTTTGTGTTTCTTGGGACGGCTTGATACACACATACACAAGGCCATCACTCACTTGGCAAGAAGATCATAACAATGGAAAATTTCCTTCGAGGCAAAGTGGTACCCTTCTCCTGGCCTTTGCCTTCCGGGCCCTTACTTCGAGAGGAAAAAAGGACTCTACCCGAGCAGTAGACCTTTTCTAACATGGCTGAGTCTTGACATAATGAAGCAGGAGTATGAAGATCGAAGCAAGTCTCTTTTCGTTTGCAGTTGCTCAAAGGAGTGAACCGCCGGCGAAGGGCTTAGAGTGGAATCTGCCTGCGGGATCCTTCATCATAACTTGACGGGCAATTTGAGTGATAAGTGATAAATCTTCGTCGCGACTGCTTATGAAGGTGGTATTGACCATAATAACCTTCGTATAGATGGAAGGAAGGAAGGAAGGATGATGAAGTTGAAGATATTCGGTCGTCTCCATAAAGCCACGGCACCTTAAATGAACCCTGCCCTACCCCAGCTCCTTCCCCAAGCTTCACCTGAAGTTCGGCCAATGAGAGCGCAGCTTTCAAACGCTAGTCTCCCGAACGCTACACATTGGTCCAAGCTCTCGAACTCGACTTCCTCGAATTCGAATATCGGTCTCAAGTTCAACCTCCATATCGATCCGCGTCATTTTCCTTGGGGCAAATTCCCCGCTTTTGTAAGATATTGTTGTCCAAATTCTTCCAACAAGCAAAAGGCCTCCAGTCATCACGTTTCGGAGCCCCTTGCATTGGCAGTAACACACGACATGCACGCGTCAAGATTTTCGAGCAGCGTCATTGCTGTTTGTGCCCTTTTTTATGGCGACACAGTACTTGCCATTCCTGGCGTCCCAAGAGCTGGTAAGTTTTTGTAGTTGAATATTCCTTCCGTTTCTGTTATTACAGCTACTTCAATATGCCCCATAACAAGTGACAGTCCATAGAGTACTAATATTATCTTGTAGTTTCTGCCGATGCCCTCAACCCCTGGGTTTCCGTCGATGCCAGCGGCTCTCCAGTAGCGACCATCACACCGTTTCCTACGAGCGTTAATGGCGTAGCTACAACGATTGGTGCTGCCCCTGCAAGCCTGACGGCTACTACAACCTCTCAAACCGACGATAAACCCACACAAACCTCTGGAGCTGCACCAAAATCTACTGGCGGAGGCTCGTTTCAGGTTTGCAATAATATGAAGGGGCCCTTTGCACCATTTTGCAAGCCGGAAAATGGATCAAGTGTATACGTCGGAGAGACATATTATGGTACGTTGAACAATCCGTAAGTCCACACAGCCTCTGACGTGTGGATTAGTTACTTGGGACCCAAATTTCTTTCCGTTGAAGAACTCATCTGTCAAAATCCAAGCAAACTACGTAAATCAATCAGATGGCGGACTCCAAGCGTTCCAGTCACCCGATACAGTGAACGGTTTTGGGTTTCTGGCCTGGACCATCGATAAAGAGATGCTAAGAGACAAATCTTCGAACAACGTTACCCTCTTCATTACCTTCCTGAACATCGACCACACTCAAAGTGTTCAAGGCCCAACTCTACAAGTCACAAACAGACCAAAAGAGTACTTTCGACAAGAACCTACCAAAGCACCGAAAGGCCATTCCCTCTACATCGCACTACCTACTGTTTTTGGCTTCATAATCCTCTGTGTCTGCGGGACTTTCTTCCTCAACCGCAAAAAGCGAACGATAGGCCTCGGAAATATTATGGGGCGCCGTAGAGGATATGGTGTTGGGAAGTCGCGTGCTCAAAGAATGGGTTCAAGAATGGGTTTGGGAAAGAAGAAGAAAGAAGAAGGAATCAGACTCCGTGAGCAAGAGTTGACGGCCGATGGGCAATACAGGGATGTACCCGCAGATCGTGAGAGATCTAGCGCCGGACATACAAGATCTGATTCAGATACTCTGGGGAGTTTGGCGGAATCTCCTAGCGAAGAACGGACTAATTACTTCCGCGATGAGAGGAGACAACAAGATCAAAGCAGGTACTAGGTTGCTGTCTGATTTTATGCTAATTGGGAAGCGGTGTCTGTGCATATCCAGTGGCGTCCGGTGGGTTTGCGCTTTGCTGTCGTATCAGCAGTCGTGAAAATAAAACAGCCATGTATGCTCTTCCTTAATTTCCTCAAACGTGCGTCATTATGCCAAAAATGTGATAGTCTTCCTGGCCCGGAGAGAACACTAACCGATTCGGAGCACTGTACTTGAGTATTCGTGTCCTTCAAGCAGTCAACGAAGAGCAACGCGCTTGCTGCTTCAAAGAAACAAATGTGTTGAATTTTGAACTTGGTGCAAAAGTTACCTCAATTTTCTTCTTCATCAGCATCATCCTTTCATACCATGACCAAGCCCGAAAATTACTAACCTCAGACTGGTACATCCTTCTGAACATCCCCCATCATCGGCGGCTCAGTAATCGTCTTAGGAGCATCAATTAAGTTATGAGACAGCGCAAGGAAAGTCATGCCCTCCACCTCCGTCGTGAATACGTGCGCCACACTCAACCCATCAGCCACAACAGCTACCACATCAATCCTGCTCCACATCAAATCTGCCGGACCCTGGCGAAAGCCAGCGTGTTGAGTTGTCGTAGCTGTGCATGCGTTTTGCAGCTCCATATTCGGTGCGGTCGTCAAGGCTGAAGGGCTGAGGCGGAGGCGCCGTCTTTTTCTTGTGGCTGCACAGGGGGAGGAAAGGGGGTAGATGCTTGTTGTGGGCAAGGCTTTGCGCAGGGTTGCGATGAAAGTGGAGTGCAGTTGTATTATTTCTGGAGTAGCATATTAGTCTATAGAATATGGTAGGAAAGAGATGGGCATACCTGAGTGACAGCTGGAGCGCAGAGCGTGATTGGGAGAAGGAGGCAGATCACGCCCGCGATATGGAGACGTTCTTGTTGAGTGGGACTCGGTTTGAGAGGGCAGTTGGAGTAAGTGCAGCCAAGGGCAGGGGAATAAGCAACACTTGATTCTAAAAACGATTTCTGCGCTCAACAATGAACGAAATGCCGCAAAGGAATCGGACAATATGAGACTTCACCCTCTTGATCATGGCCAGAAGGGTACCATTTGCTTCTTATGAGTGAGTATCTTGGATTCCGGCATACGTTTTTAGATAGTATTGATTGGAAGATCACCAAGATACTTTCAAGGGTTCGATCAGTGAGGGGCTTCTTACGCTTACAAGAAGCGCGGTGTGAACAAACCCAACGACTAACCTGACCGAACGATCCTCAAGAGATTATTGCCAGAGGCTTTTTGCGGACATTGTAGGGAAGAGCTAATTCCTCGTCCATCCATTGGGAGACAAGCACGTATGATCTCCGCCTTGAAAAGAAGTGGAATGGGATATCGTTGGAGATGTCTTCCTAAAACCCAAAACTTTGTTTCTTCTGCAGCGGGATCACAATATTTGAACATCTCCCCGCAACATGAAAGCATCTCTTGGGCGCTCCCGCAAAGTCCAGCAGTCTTGAAGATCAAATCAAAAACAGGAAATGCTTCTTGATATAGGCCAAATTCGGCCTCACCCGTGGCAGGTCCTCTTCTTAGAACTACTAGAATTTCTCGCAGACCGAGGCAAGATATACTCTGCTGGCCTTATGATGGACACGCCAAAAAGGGAGATAACCTCTTCTTACAATCAAGGCCGGAGAAGTTGTTCAAGTTTGACTCCATGCCGTTCTGGAAACATCCGGCCGCTCGTCGTAGGAATATGATGAACGACTTGATGGATGAAGATGGAAAATCCAGGTTTGTAGACATGTAATATGGTGCATATCTAGCAGCCACTTTGGCAGACTCGATTATTTCGAAATAATGGAGGCGGAAAGATGAAGATGCATATGGCGAAGCTGAAAGCTGGCATGCGTAGTGCTTGACACCACGTGACTTCGCGATTCATGTGGCTGTACCGTCCGCCGTACCAGCTTAGATATCATAGGCTTCCGCGAGAGCTTCAAATCTTCCATCCACCAGTGCGCAGTTCAATTATGGCTGCGACAGATATTAAAGCGGTATGTATACATTCCATTTGTTCCCGAGAGTATATTCTAATACGTTACTAGGAAGATCTGTCGTCCTTTCATGCCGCGCACTTCTCAACGTCGTCCACCAGCCATTTCGCCCAGCACTTTCTTGGTCCGGTAGAGGAGGACTACCAGAACGAGGAAGAAGATGATGGCTTAGGCTATTATCCAGATGGAGCGAAGAGAACTTTAACGGATGAACAGGCAAGTGACCAGAGCTTGATTGAGCTAACATCTGATACAGCGCTGACATTTCTGCCAGATTGCGATTTTCAGACATTCTGAGATCGAAGCTCTTTTGCGAGAACGACGACGCGTCGAGGAAACTAAGGATGACTATACCCCAGAGCCTATACTCGGACCTACTGCCGAGGAAGGAGAAATAGAAGACGGCGAAATTAGCAATGACAGCCCAGCCGTTCAGACACCGACTCCTCCACCCAACAACCAGCCAAACAACAAGAAGAACAGAAAACAAAAAAAGGCCCAACAGGCTAGGGAAAAGGGCTTCTTCAAACAAAACGTGAAGCCCGATTTGAGGAAGCGGACATGGGACAAGGTTGAAACTGGGTGCGGAAACCTAGATTACGACGAGATGGATGGCGCCGCAAGCTCTGTTCCTGGTCGCCTTTCACAGCGAAGACGGATCTCATATGATGATGACTGAAGTGCGATTCACCTTTAAAGCTAAGTTTCTAACGTGTCTCGGCGCCGTCAATTTTTATACAAGATTTTCGCAAATCAGGATCTTACTTTACTGCCATGCCAGCATTGAGTTACAAAAGTCCAAAGGTATGTCTTCCAGCCTTTCTTATTTTATTACCTTCGAAGTTAAAATGATGAAAACCATTTGTATCGTCATCCTTAGTCTGACACTGCGGGACTCCTTGGCCAATCCCATGTACTTCACGTAGCCCTGATGAATAACATAATCTTCTCTCTGAAAATCTTCAACTGTTCCACAATCATGCCCTGGACTACTATATCTGGCATTTGCTAACAGTTGAAATCCTAGGTGACGAAAAGTTGTTGTCCCAGAGCAACGCGGGAAGAGAATGGATGCCATGAAGACCAGCCCGAACAGGTAAATTCCATCCATGATATAGGTCCCTGTGTTTGGGAATATTTTCGACGGCTAGGTGTCAATAACTACCACAAAGCGAACTTTACGCATGAAAATCACATCTTGGTCAGACACAAACAAGGCAGAAAGACAGTATGTAGAGCGTTAGAAGTAAATGGTCTACGTAACCGTATAGAAGGCTGGGGTTCAGCCTCGCGGGGCTGCGGGGCGCTAGTAGTTACTCATTAGGCTCGTCTTGCTATCGTCGACCCAGACTTCTCATAAATGAACCATTTGCACACCATTTTCCAATAATGACTAATCCACCATCCTACGACCAGCACCTTCTGGATCGCCTGAATGCGCTGAAAAAATCAAGCATTTCCCTCGATGCCTCAAAGTGACCTCTCC